>JAWNLN010000070.1:0-134568 GCA_035042305.1 Drosophila glabriapex
CACTTCAAACCGAAAGTCGTTTCGTCTCGGACTGGTGTCACCACTCATATATGTATCTATGTGCGGTCGGAATCTGCTTGCGGAAACATTGTTGTTCATCTTCTCACTGCCAAGTCCAGAGTGGCCCCAGTAAAGAAGAAATCGCTTCCCAAATTGGAATTATGTGGAGCACATTTGTTGGCACAAGAGCCAACACCCACACTTGTGCAGATGCGTATGCACGAAGTGCGCCATTGGTTAATATCCTATACTAGTGCTTAGGCGTGCGCATTAGAACTTTGAGAGGGAGTACGGGTGTCACGATCACACACACAAACGCATACACACCCCAAAAAGGGTATAAAAGGCGTAGGCGGCCACGCGCGCATCTTTTGGCGTTTTTGTGGGAGGAGGATGTGGGGTTGCCACCAACACGGTAGCTAGAAGAAGAACGGTCACCAGCATGCCTGGCCACCCAACAGCCGATCCCGAGCGCAACCACACGCGTAGTGGAGTCATTACCACCACCACCACCAGAATGGAGCCGGCCACCTTTTATGCGCTAATCGTCGTATCCAGAGGCCCAGACCACCCAGGCCGACGCTCCAGCATCAAAGCTTAACACCGGAAGTCGATGCTGGTTGACAGGAATTGCCACCGTCGGCTTGGCCACCTGGCGTAATAGAGGTGGCCGATGCCCAGCTGGGGTCAAGCCTGTGTGGATCAAGAATCATATGGTATCAAGAATACCGTTATAGGGTAAAACATCTCTGTGAGGCATGCGGCAATGAAATAATATATACAGAAAAATATAAACGGAAAATAGAAAATACAAATAGAAAAAACGTGGAACAAGATATATGTGTAAACACTTACAAAGGGACGCATCTTATATATTTTCAGCGCAATCATTTATGTTAGAAAGTGGAAGTTTTCCTCTGCCAAAGAAAGAGTAAACTGTGAGGAGCCATATAGCTATTGCAGATATGTATTATTATTGCTAGGATAATTACTATTATCCTAAGTTAAAAGTAACAACCCGCGTTTATGTCGGGCCTATACCACGTGAGCGATATTTAAACTAATTGATGTTCCCGGCAATAATTGAGTTTTTCGGTCTCTTACTATTTAAATTGGTTAATATACAGTCTTTTATAGTTTTTGTAGTAAATTCTATTTACAAGTCTGATATGTTTATTATACGTGCTGTGTTTATCATACCTGCGGTGTTAGGCCTTAGGATGTCTTTATTCATTATTCAGTCTGGATTTCAATTTTCCGCGTTCCTATTATAAAACCTACATTACCAAAATTTTATTTTACTATGCCACCTCTAATGAGCCTATGATATGTATTATTTGTAATGATTCTAGTTCAGGAAGTGATCAAAAGACATTTTCTTTCAGCAATGCTGCAGCTAGTTTTTGCTCCAAACTAGCTTCTATCGGCAAGAAAAAACTGAGCCGATCGTTTTACCTTCTTGAGGATATGGATCGAAAAGTGTTAGGAAATTTTCACGCAAAAGACATTTGGTAGCTAACATTTTCTATTCGCATCCCATTTGATTTTGATTTGATTTTTTTTTTAGCTCTTATCTTTGTCTAATAGACGAAGATCAGACCTGTGGCGAAATGGTGCGAATATTTAATACTCAAATATAGTTTAATTGAGGCATGCATATGTTGATGGCAGCGTGTGTAAATGCATAAGTTTAATGACATATACATGTTATTTCGGCCTCGAGCAGCTGGCTTACGCGTGCTTTCATAAAGCTTTTAGTTCTCCAAATTGCGCTTGAACTCTGATGTACTTTGTTCGACAGCACTTTGTTCGACTGTTCGAAAACAAAAGGAAGGAAAAAAAGAAACAAAAAATTAATAAATAAATAAAATGAAGCAAATAAATCAACACTTATATATATTAACATAACGGAATAAATTTTGCAAAAAGGAAAAAGAAATACACGGAAAAAAATGAAAC
This sequence comes from Drosophila glabriapex, assembly GCA_035042305.1. Classification (NCBI taxonomy): domain Eukaryota; kingdom Metazoa; phylum Arthropoda; class Insecta; order Diptera; family Drosophilidae; genus Drosophila; species Drosophila glabriapex. The sequence continues at coordinate 1,960 of JAWNLN010000070.1, forward strand.
CATAAAAGTAAAAAAAACCATATATACTATTATTCAAATAAGACTTCGTTTGAAAACTGATCACCTTTCCAAAATAAACTGGATGAAAAAAAAATACTAATAATTTGTTTAAAAATAAATTTCCAAAATACATTGAAAAAACATGAATGCAACCAAAATAAACAAAGACATTTAAAATGATCGAATGAATATTCATAAAAATTTATGTGTATACAACCTTTAAGTCAAGAAAATAATTTAAATTTATTACAATGGTAATTTAAAAATGAAAACAAAACTTAATATAATTTATAGTTTCTTAGATATTTTTTTTCTGTCATTAAAACTTACAACGTTTTGAGGATTATAAAATGAGAGCTTAAAATTTGGTTGTCCTAGTCCTGGGGTTGAAAAATTGAAATGATTTTGCAGACACATATGGGAATCTGCAATTAATATTATCTTTTCAGGTCATGGTCGGGTCGGGTGCAGAAGCTGTGGTTATAATAACCCGTAGTCCACACCGGCGTCGTAGCTACCTACGTGTAATTTTAAGTCATCCCCTTCTATTTCTTCTAGTTTCATAATAGTTTTGCTGTTGCAAATTCGTTTTGACCTGACTGGTCAATCCCTTTAAGTATTATTATTACAAAAATGTGCTTCGAGGGACCCTATCAATAAAATATATTAAATAAAACCCTGCCCACATTCCCAATCAGATCCACCATTAAAGAGATGTGTGTAGAGAGTTGTTACGCATCCTATACATATATTCTTAGCTTCTGATTCTGTTCTGGATTTCGATAGTTGTTATTGGTAAAAGATTAAGTAGACCAGGTGAGCACGGAAATTCGAAAGTAATCCAGAAATTATGTTCCACTAACACCTTCAGGATGTTTCAGCAATTGTTAAGTGTTATCATACAAATTGTGAATACAGACCTAATACAAAAGAAAAAAACATTTCAGATGGTTAGCTCGTTTTGCTTTCATGCGGATCTTATTATACATTTCGAATTATTTCTTCTGTTTAGTAAATACTATTTATTCTGCTTCTGGAATTCGAGTGTTTGCGAATGTGAATACATTCGACAAAGGTTAGATGAATACATTTGTGCTGAAATTAGTAATACATTGTAGTTCAAAAATTATGAGATGATGAATTAAATTATCTGTGTCAGATTTAGCTGGATATTCGAGCAGTACAGGCAACGTATCCTGGGCCGCTGAATATTGACGGCATAATTGGTTTATCTTTTTCCATGTGGAGAATTGTGTTTAAAATCAATAGCCATTTCATAAATCCCACAAGGAATGTGATATTTTTAATTAATTTTCATTTCATTTTTTTTCGATTCCCGAATATGACAAAAAAGATTTATGTTCTTAATATGCAGTTACAAGAAATTTTTACCAGTAATCAGCCTGCAGCATCACCTGAGGCAAGTATATGCATATTTTGTGCTGACAAGCAGATAAGATTAACTTCTCGTATTGTCGATAATGAATTATTTTAAATTGTGTAAAATAATTTATTGCCGGAAATTAAAGATAGCCTGTTGTTTGAATAAATTTATTTTATATTTCACTTGCGAAGACTCTTGCAAAAGACAAGAAAATTTTCTTCGAGAAATTGGTCGAATTAGACCAGCCCCAACGAAACCACGAGAACCAGGAGGTTATCGTGCCTATTCCATGGAAGAACGAGAAAAAAAATCATTATGCTGAGCCTGAAGAAATAGATGAAGTTGCAGCTTTAGACAAAGGTAACTCGAAAATAGTCTGTTGAAGTTGTGAGACATAAGGTTACAGATGGGAAGATTGTCTTGCGGATAGACGTGTTTTGTTACAGGTGTGGTACCCGTAATTTCTACAAGCCACAGTGTCAAACATGCCAACGGTTTTTGGAAAACTGAAAGAAGGGAGTAGCCTCCAACAACAGGATGCCTCTAAAATAAATGAAGAGTTAAGAGTTTCAGATGTATCTATATATGTATAGACAATAGAATTCGGGTTAAGCCATATCATCAAAGGTTAAGCAAATATTTAGAAATTAGGAAAATTATATTTTCAAGCGATTCGATACAGAAATACTCGTAGCAGAATAAAGCATATAGGGATGCTTAAAATGAAGTTAGTTATATAAAAGCATAATTTTTAGAGTTTGAAGAGTTAGGCCTTTTAGGTATGGGAGCAAATACCAGCTGCATAGATTCCACATTAGCTTAAACAAATTTTTGTGCATGTGAAAACAGCAGATGGCAAAAGTCATCAAGTACTTGCAGCATTATTAGTGTTTATGGTCTATAATGGGCAAGAAAAGGAAATCGAATTATACATTATAATTTCTATCGTGCATAATTTTAGGAATTGAATTTTGTCGAATTTTCAATCTCGCCCAGGAATAACTTCGTCTGTCACTGGTACGTCCGTAGGAAATGACACTTTAGAAAATCTGCAATATCTGTTGTCCGATCGTGAATTATTACAACTAGAGTCGGTTGTCGAATTACTCCCCAATTATAAAAACCAAGGCCTAGGACGCACCTCTCTAATCAAGTATCATATTGAAGTAGGGGATGCGAATCCAATTAAACAACAATATTATCCGATTAGTCCTGCAGTTGAGAAGCTTATGTACGCAGTGATAGATCGCGTGATAGATCGCGTGATAGAGTGAGTGAGAATGAGAGAAGTGATTGAGCCTTCCAAAAGTCCTTGGAGCTCGCCAATGCGATTGGTATTATTGGCCAAATAAAGTTCGAAAAAGGATGCATATCCTTTGCAGAACGTCAAAAGCTAACCTAATTACCAAATTACATTTAAAAGACGGTTATTTGCAAGTTAAACTGTCAGAGGATTCAAAGCCTCTAATTGCCTTTACAGTGCCAGGAAAACCACTTTACCAGTTCATGGAAATACCATTTGGGCTATGTAATGGTCCATCGACAATGTATCGCCTGATGGATAATCTCATTTCCCCCGATCTGCGTAATAGTGTGTTTGGCTACATTGATGACCTGTGTATAGTTTCGGAAACTTTATCGGAACATCGCTCAGTATTGGTAAGATTAGCAGAGTAGTTAAGAAAAGCTAATCTCACATTAAGCTTCCCAATGAGTCAGTTTTGTGTTACAAAAATCAGCTATCTAGAATTTGTAATAGGATGTGGTGGAGTATAACAGACCCTTTAAAAATTTCCTGCATTTTTAGCTGGCCAACTCCCAAAAACTTAAAACAAGTACATATGGGGATCTCAAATCGCAATTACCCTTGCAGGTCATGGTCGGGTCGGGTGCAGAAGGTGTGCGTCGAATGACACCTAGACCACACCGCCGTCGTGGCTACCAATGTATCCTTGGTTTCCTCCCCCTTTATTTTTTTCTTTTCTCTTTTTTATTTTATCTTGATTATTCTTTTGGATATCTTCGTTTTGAATTCGGATTGACCGGAATGGTCAATTCATTTAAGTATTACCCAACTGGGCTTTTATGGACCCTATAACTGAAATTCACGTTGTGTGCCGAGATATGTCAACAAAAACCCCGCCCATATTCCCGAACAGAGCTAGTTCGTTGACGGGTCCCGATATATGAATGGAGAATTTAGTCAAGCATTGCCAAGTTTCTTCTAGCATTTTTTTTAAATGTGTACGACATTACAATAAGTGCCTGCGTTGTCGAGAAACAACAGTATATTAGTATTTTTTGCTCAATACTTTTAACAACGGCGACAACACCGCAGTAAGCCTGGAGCTACAGCCAGTTCCAATAAGGCTGTGATGCCAAAGCTCACCACTCCCAATGGGGCTGCACGGATACAAATTTGAGCTGTGTGTCATTCTTAGCATTCATCCTTAATACTAATCTTCTGATCTGTAAAATGTGAAGTGATCCCAATTTCAATAGTAAAAAACCCACCAAAACCGGTCAACTTCTTAAATCGAAAGAAGGCGAACTGGGATACGTACAAAAGAAAACTAGATCGAACCCTGTCGGAAAATAGCTCGATAGCCCCAGACCCTCTAAAACATCTGTCTGAACTCACAGACACCTTCGAAAGGGTGTGCGAAAGTGCATTCAAGACAGCCCGTTCCTTTAGCAGGCCTACGCCTAAAAAGACTCCAGTGAAGACTCACTGGATATCCTCTTAAATGCTCTAAGCTACGACGACCCAAAATCTTAGCGAAGCAAATTTGGGTTAGGTTAGGTTATATCGACTGTCAGCCCGATGGGCTGACACACATAGGCCATTTTTGGCCTATTGTGATACCGAACGGGATCTAGGAATTTTCTACTGCAGTCGTGCTCCCAAAGTATTCTAAAAAGTCGGACATTTGCCCAGCCAGAAGCGTTAATGAATTTCGCTATCTTGGCTGGTCGCAAGAGAAGGGACTTTGTAATTTCTTGTAAAAAGAACATGTTCCGTTTTATTAGGGTTTACCCCTAATCCATTGTCTTGTGCTCAGCATGACATGGTTTTTAGTTTACAAGTCATGAGGTCACAGAGAGTTTGTGGGTATTTTCCCCTGAAAATTATCGCAACGTCATCTGCGTATGCAACCGTCTGGCAGCCGCCCCCTCCATGTCCCGCAGCAATTTCTTAATTGCTACGTTCCATTATAGGGGTGATGTGTCCGACATGTAGCCAGGCTCCAGCTCCTCATCGGTTGCTCCGATCTCCGCAGGAGTGCCCTGTTCAGCCGTTTTGTTACAGACAACAGGGTCTCCTCCGGCCGGCGCATCCGATTTATATACCTTTATGGTAATGGAGCCGAAGCCAAAGTTGAGCTTGCCTTTGGCGGCTTCAATGGGGGCCAGTGATTCCTTATTCAGAATCAGCACTGCCTGTTTAGTTGGTCCATCAGTGGCCTCAATCTTCACCACCCTCCAATCGTGGGTGGGTAGAGAAGGATTGCATAACTGCAATAGCTTCAGCACCTGGTCCGGCTCCTTTAATGAGGCCGGAATCCAGATGCGTGCGCGAGGTCTACTCGGGACTTCACTCCAGTCGACAGCGACCAACTTCGCCCCAGGGTAGACCTCGCCAATCTCTGCTACGGCAGCCTTATAGAGCTCTACCGAGCGTGCATCTTGGCAAGCGATAACCTTTGTATTTCCCTGGTACCACCCAGCATCACCCTGCATACTGGTAGTGGCCCAGGCACTTTTTTTTTTTTTTTTTATGTAGCAATTTATTGAAACATTAATCAACCTATTGAAATGCTATAAAACATTGATTTGTATAGGTATGAATGAAAAATGGCAGTGAATTAAAAACTATAACATAAAACAACATTAAATACTACATTTGTAGCACATTAATTTAACGCCCAACAGTCCAGAGGTCGCTGGTGTGGAGGCGCTCAACCTCCTGCGCGTTGTATTTGACCCAAGTGTGCAGGCCAAAGGGTTGACGTGGTTGTGCAACCGGTCATTATACCGACTTGTATGCCTGTTAATTTGTTGTCTGACTGTCAGTAATCCGAAGTCGTTGTGCAGCGTTCGGTTGCTCACATATGGTGGAGCACCAGAGATGTCTCTGAGCACCTTGTTCTGCAAGACTTGAATTTGGTTTATCCAAGATTTTGCAGCTGTGTCCCAAAATGGAATCCCATATGTCCATGTGGGTACGATGATGCTCCTGTACACCAGCAGCTTGTTGCTCAAGCTGAGTTTGCTAGATGGCTTCAGCAACCAGTTGAGCTTCGTTTTTTTTTATCTACACGCTGCTGCCGTGGTATGGATGTGTTTGCGCCAGGTAAGTTTCCTGTACAGATACATACCCAGGTAGCGAACATGGTTCTCCTGAGGTATAACCATGTTGTTGAGCCGAACAGTTGGACAGTTACCATTCCTGAGCGCAAACGTGCAGTGCTGAGACTTGCTCCCGTTGACGCAGATGTTCCACCGGTTGGCCCAAGTACTAAAGCCATCCAAGAGTTAGCGAGGAACACAGTGTCATCCGCGTATGTGGCAGGCAGCGTGTGTCTGGCTACTGGGATCGGCAAGTCCACGGTGTACAATGTGTACAAGGCAGGTCCAAAGACACTAAGACCTGAGCAGTAAATACTGCGCCGATGGTAGCAAGGACTTAAGCTTAAAAAGCAGGCCATCATGCCATACGCGATCAAATGCCTGCTGGATATCCAGAAAGACGGCAGAGCTGTACTGTTTATTTTCCAAGGCCTCGAGGACATGCTGTACTACTCGATGAACTTGCTGTGGTGTACCATGGTGATGCCTGAAGCCAAACTGATGATCAGGAATGGCCGTCTGGAAGCCACTTACTGCCGACAATCTTCCCAGAAATATTTTTTCAAATATCTTGGAGAAAGTGGACAGCAAGCTTATCGGTCGATATGACGAGACAAGATTATACGACTTGCCAGGTTTCGGAATTATCGCAACCACAGCGCACTTCCACGGAGTGGGGAAGTAGTGGATGCGAACCATGGAGTTAAAAAGTAGCACCAAGAACATCACTCCCTTCTCAGGGAGGGCCTTAGCAACTCTGGCGTCAACGCCATCATAGCCAGGGGCCTTAGTGGACTTAAGCCTGCGAATCTGTAAGCGGACCTCAGTAGAGGCGATAGGTGTGATCGGTTGTACAAGATCTAAATCTGCATTTAAAAATGCTTCAGTGTCCTGTACCTGGCTGGGCGATGCAAGTGCAGAGGGCGTGAAGCGACGTTGCAGCTCATCCGCAAACGCCGATGCAATCTCTGCATAATGGGGATCCGCCTGAGTGGCTGCCGCTTGACACAACGCGTTGCCTTCCACAAATTGAGTCCATGATTCTTATTGGGATCGGCATTGCGGAGCATATCTTGGAAATATTTGCTCTTAGTGACTAACAGCAGCTTTCGCAGCTCGTACGCAGCTCGTACGCAGCCCGTCTAAAGTCCCTTAGATCCAAAGGATTGCGTGAGCGCATATATCGACGACGCTGTGCTCTCTTGTGCCTTACCAGATCCAAAACCTCTGGTTTTAAAAGAGGCTGAGTTGGACTGGGTACACAAGGTAGTTGGCCAAGCATGGAGTATTCCGCCGCCACGTTAATATTACGCAGGAATAACTCCGCTGCGTCATCAATATCAGCTGGTGAACTCAGCTCCATGTTCAAGTTGCTCCATCCTCTGCCGGATTCGGGTGATGTTTGCCTTGCGCGGCAGAAGACGTATCTTGGGAGCATTCAGAGCTGCAGCCACTTTGTACTCAACGATCAAAGAGATGTGATCGGAGCTAAGCTCAATTCTCTCGGATATACCAAGACAGTCAGACCGGATCCCAGCGTAGACAGCAAAGTCAATTGCTGTTGGCCTATGAGTAGTGTGTTGCACCTCCTGTGGCAAGTACTTGGAGGTTGGAATCTCTCACGCAATCCGCAAGCGCAATCCCACGGCGATGGTGTTGAGCATTCCAGTCTCCAGCAATCAGGAACTTGGGGCCAGGCTCTTCGAAGAGACACTTAAAGTCTTCTATTTCCCACACAAAACGTGGTGGACAATAGACAGCCGCCAAGACTACTTCGCCTTGATCACTAGAGACTTTAATGACAGCACATTGCGCGCATAGCCAACTTAAAGAAGTCAGCGCATGGTATTGCAGTGAAGATTTTATGCTCACTGCTGCTCCGCCACGCATGCTATCCGAAGGATGATTGGCAAGGTGAATATCGTAACCTGGTAGCCTGTAGCGCGATCTGGAGCAGTAGTGAGTCTCGCAGACCAACATTACATCTATTCGATGTCGTTGAATAAATAACTCCAACTCATTGGCGTTATTTGCTAGGCCATTGGCGTTCCACACGCCAATGCGCAACCCAATTTGGCTCATCTGTTTGCAAGTGCGGCTTGCAAGAGGCTCATCATGGCCATAAGTGTCTCACTCAACTTATTGAATTTTGACATAATCCTGTCAAAAAGGAGCTGGGAGTGCTTATGGTACAGATGAGGCTGCTGCACTTGCTGAAATTGTTGCAGAGGAGGTTGATGATGTTGCTGGCGCTGTGGCTGCTGGTGTTGTTGTTGATGTCGTGGTTGTTGCTGCCGTTCTAGCTGTACGTGCTGTTGCTGTTGGTGTTGCTGCTGCGGGCGTTGCCGCTCCTGGTGTTGTTGCTGGGTGAGCTCTGGATGCCTAAGCATCTGGCGAACTTTGTGACGTCGAGTTCTCTTTTTGTGCTGTTACTTCGGAACCTGCGGTACAACTTGCTGAACCGATGAAAGTTGTTGTTGCTGCTGCTGAGGCTGCTGGCAGTGTTGCTGTTGAGGTTGTTGTTGAGGATGAACCTGCTGCTGATGGTGACGCTGATGCTGTTGCTCAAGTTGCTCCAGAGCCTGAGGAGCCGTTTGAAGTCTGGCAGCATCAGCATACGAGAAATTTTCCATGCGAATGGGTGCCGGGCTTCTTGGAAGCGATTTTTGTAGGTCTTCAGCCGGCCTTCGTGACTGAGCCACAAGCTTCCGCTCCTTTGCAACGCGCTGATATGCTAGGCATCCCTTCCAACTTGCTGGATTGTTACCACCGCAGTTGGCACATTTCGGGTCAGTGGGTAAAGGTTTTTCGCATACCTGACTTGCATGTGCTGAGCCACGCTTCACGCAGCGATGCTGCTTTTGGCAGTACTTCATAGTATGACCGAATTCCTGGCAACGGTGGCACTGGGGGATGTCCATATGGCGGTCAGGGCATTCGACTGAAATGTGCACCTGAGAGATGGAGTGAAGATTGTAAACCTCTTTGGTATTTGCAGCCGGCTCCAACTCTAAATAACACAGATTCAGCTCCTTTTTAGTAACGCGACTTGTGATGGTTTGGACACCACGCACCGCGTGCCCAAGTCTGGTCAGCTCATCTCTGATGCGATAAATTTTCTGCAAGGATGGATGCAGTCCCCTGATCACCACGCTGAAACCTCTATCTTCTTTCAATTGGTATGAATGAAACGGGATTCGCTCATCCGTGAGCAATCTCTGAATTGCCCTGCAGGCGTCAATACCATTTGGCATTACCCTGACTGTACCACCACCACTGCATTTTAGCATAAAGCTGTTAGGCGGCGTGACATCATTTAGTGCTTCCAGTAGACCAACAACGTTGGTGATACCCTCAGCAACGAGTGGAGGAGGTTTAGATGGTCTTGTTGGCTGAACTTCAAAATAGTCAACATTTGGTGCGTTTGATAGGGAACAATCGCGAATCTCAGCGGCAGTGCTTAGATTGAGGTCCTCATCGTGAGGAGCTTCATTACTAGTAGACGCAGTTGGCGGGACCATCACTTCCATGTCGACCGGCTCGCCATCTGCATCAGAATCTGACAGCAGATCCTCGGTCCTTTCCCAAGGACAAGACTATGGAGACAGTTCATGTCTGAAGTTCAGAGCACGAGTCTTAGCTAGCTTGTAATGCTATTACCAGTCGGCACCCTCGTGGAGGGTTCAGTTGAGGAAAAATGGGCAATAAATAGCTTCAGCCCAACTGAAAAAGCGGGCGTAATAGTCATAAATTGGCTATATGCAATTTTCTCTCTAAGACAGACTAAACAAGACAAACCTTTTGCTTAGTGTAGTCAACTTCTTACGGTTGACACTGGACAGTAAAATAGACCGGAATCTCAATACCCAGCTACGGGTTACAGTACTATGTATCAGTATTTCAACTCAATAGGCGTAAAGTATCCTACAATGATTTCTGCAGAAGCTGCAGAGACGAAGAGGAGGTGGAATCTCCGGAACATTTTTAGTGTTTCTGCAGTGCACTAGGCAGGAGAGGATGCGTCATACTAGGAAGTCACTTCCTATCAAATCTAATACATTTAGAGAATATAGGACCAACCGGAATTACGAAATTCATAAATGCAGCTGGCTGGTTTACTTGACTTGACTCATGCTCACCGTTATCACAACGGGCAAAAAATTGCCTAAGTGTGTCAACCTTGGTCGGCAATCGTCAAAGCTAACCTAACCTTCAATCAATGACGAGATTTAAATGCAAACAGGTGGACTACCGTATGCAATTGTTCACTATGTAATAGAGGTGTTTCTTGTTTTTTTTATTATTATTTTTGCTCTAGGCAGAAATTTATTTTCGTGATTTGTATTTACACCTGGCAAATGGCGAGAAATCCAACAGAAATACAAATTGAAAGCCAAATAAAAAGTACAACCGACACAAGACATAATTATTTTCCAGCGAAAGAGCGTCAATGAGAACAACAACAACCAAACAAAAATTAATAAAGAATTAAATGAAACACAATCAAAAACCACAAATTTCTCACAGACTACTCTCTTAATGGTAACACTTGAGGGTACTCGTTTCGAGCTACCCGTTTTAACTCATCGTTTAAAGTTACTCCTTGCAACTACTTGCCAAGAGTTTACTCTTTACAAATAATGGTTAAGAGTTATTCGTTATAACTACTCGTTTAGAGTTATTGCAATTACTCATTAGTTAGTGGCTTGTACTATTCGTTAAAAGCTAATCGCTAATAGTTACTTGTCGAAGGTTAGTCGTTAAGAGTATGTTTTTTAAAAGTTACTCATTACAACTAGTAGTTAATAGTTACTCGATACAAAATTTGGTTTACTTTTCAACCCAAAGCGTTAACAGTTACTATTTAAATATTTATGTGTCTTCTTTTTATTTCATTCTAGTTTTGAGGCATGGGCTTATTTCATGGGCGTTTCTCTCTAAGAGAGCAAAAGAGATAGATAGAGAGAGCAACCAAGTGAGAGAGTCGGATAAGTGGTGAAAATTTGGTATTCTCTGATTGAATGCGGCTATTGATATCCAGTTATCAATTAAAAATAACGTGACTGCTGTTAAACCGGAAAAATTAACCGATTGAAATTAAGAAACGGAACTAATCGAATCACTATATCCAACAGCTATTATAGGAACGATCGATCGACAACAATTTGTCCCCAGTCTTCAAGCTGTGGATAATCTTCGGTGTGCCCAAGAAAATCTCTTTCTTTCATTTTTTCTTCAAATTATTTTCGAGATACTTCTTCGTATTTATCGTACTGTTTAACACACAACTTTGAAAACTTTAATTTTTTTTTTTAACTTTAGTGAAATTTTGACGGCAATTTGTTTCGAGTTTATTTTTACTTTTGTTCTCTAACAAACATTGGGAGCAACTGACGACTGTAAGATATAGCCGCCAACATAGCAACCTTAAAAAATTGCTGACATGCCATTGACAAATAGGGAAAGGCAACTCTGAACAAGATGTTCAGCTTCCATATAATGATGATCGAAAAGTCAATTGAGGCCGAAATATCGCCATAAGAGACCATTGAGGATGCTAAGCACGAAGAAATCCAGATTGAAACGGATACTGCGCTGGTCGATGAAATACCCTAAAGTGCAGAGACTCCTCAATTGAAAGCCGACATTCCAGAGCTAGCTGACGTTGCCAATGTATAAATAGAAAAATTAGTTGAGAGATTAACCACCGAAAATGTTTGCGAGAGAATAGAAAAAATTGTCTGAAGAACAGATAGCACCAACCAAACCAGTCAGCGAGGTGTCAGTATTTTCTTTCTGTTCCGTGCTGTGAACGCATGCTGGGGCCGACGGGAACTGAAAGCAAACTACCATTTTACAACGTTAGCAGCAAACAGTCACCCAACGGCCCACTTTATTTATGTATATTACTTTATCTGTAGCAACCTTATAAAGCTGAGATGTTATGTGGCAGCTCTGTATGTTACGTAGCATACGTGTGCTAAATAGCTACACCGTATACTGCGCAACATACAGTAGGAGTGAAGAAATAGTGGCGTGTTTACTGAAGTGTAATGTGTTGATTTGATAGATTTATTAATGGACATCATTCTGTCAAGTGTCGATTTCTGCTGCATGCCAGACTCCCAAGTCCACCGACGTATTGACTTGTAACGATGGACTCAACAAGTGAGAACAACATCTTAAGAGGTGTGTCCATCTTGCTGCCCAATTCGGCAATTGACAAAACACTTTGCTGGAACGTTTATAGGAGAAAGCCCACATCCATAGGGCACTGCTGGGTACATTTCTATTGTTGTTGCCACTGCATCTGGGGTTAAAGTTGCTGCTGTTCAATTTGGAGTTGATCCTAAACCTGCTGCATGTGTTCTCAGCTGGATCGTGCACACAGGCAGAAGCACTCTTCCCCTGTGCGACCTGGCTATATTTCAGCTTGCCTGCACGCTGATGGAGTGAGACCCGCTGCTGTTGCTGCTCTCCCTGACATTGTATGATGCTCGACCCTTGTTGGATAGCTGCTGCTGGGGCTGATTCTGCGTATATTTTTGTTGTTGCCGCTGAGTTTGATGCTGTTGCTGCATGGATTGCGCAACCGCAAGATCTAGAGGGCGTACGCCTTTGATCTGCCAGTGGACCGGGTGAGTTGAATGGGAAGTCTTGTAGATTATATTACAGTCTTTCTATTCAGGTGCTACTGGACGAGTGAACGTCGTGAGTCATTCCGCGTTGTCATATGCTCAGGGTCGCCGATGGGCCAGGTGAGTTATATGTGCAGCAGCGTGTAAATTGGTTGTGTTTACTTTTATGGTTAAAAACCTAACACTATATAGATTTTTGGGTTTTTGGTTCCCGTGAGAGACTGCATGTAGGCGTCGTTGGACCAGCCTGGGTGCGTGCAGCCATTCAGTATATGTACATCTCACTGCTTGACGCAATTGGTAACAGTGGGATTGGATGGAATGATGTTGACCTGGAATGGTGATTTTCGGGTGATTAATTAAATTTATACCTTCCGTCAGGTTCATTAGAATTGTGTTTTCTCTTTTGATGGTTGACTACGAGGTCCAATAAGTCACTCCAGCTTAATTGCTCTTGCTTTTATTCTAATCCATAATCGCGTTATGTGCGGTTTGAGAGTGACCTTGTGATCCAGTATGACACTCAGTTATGTTTGGGAGGAGTTGCATGTCAATTAATGGCGTCCTTTCTCCATCTTTCTACCTTAGTTATCACATGGCCAGTTTTGCATGCATTAATGAAGATGGACCACCTCTTGGCCCATTTTTCCAAATTACGAATGTACCTTTGGTTTTCCCGAATCGCAAACTCTGTGGTATTTGCGGCGCACATTATTACCGCGTTGTATGCTTTCTATATATCTTGTGTGTCAATGCCTTCGAAGAGCTTATAATTATTTTTTCAGGTTAGCAATCTTTTTTCTTCAGCCTATTTTGGGCAGTTCTGTATTGCTATCTTGCCACTGTGTTGTGCGTGAGCAAGTTCCAGGCCACATACAGGCCTCATCTCATTATTAAATGCTATTCGTTTTCTCATAAGCTCGATGGAAAATATGTGTAATAAGGTATATAGGGCATCGTCTGGAGTAATCCGCTGATTTCCTGTGACATAAACACAATGACCCATTTACAGCATTACTACGTTTCATTATAAGGATGAGAGATTTCTCGATAGTAGTTTTCTCTTATGTCTCTGTGGATTTACCTTTCTGATTAGCATGTTGTGGTAGTCATTGGGTTTATTAATCAATTACACAGTTAATACAAGACATATTTCAGATAACGTGGTTCATATTCGTTAATGTAATATCGAACGAATTTACACGATATTTTAAGAAGCAGGTCATGTTGTACTGCAAAATGCAATGCTTCCTGAAAAGAGATTAATTTGCACATTATAATAAGTATGTATATAAATGTAAACCAAAGTCATTTATTTATAAAATTTTTATGGTGTATAACATTACCTAGATCACAACATTTTTTACAAAAAACGTATGAGAACCATATGCAAGTTTACCGAATTTTTTATTTGTAAATACCTTTGCCAATAGCTTTCCCAGGCCATGTCCGGCCAATTTTTTAGGAACTCTTGTGCTTGTTATTTCCATAACTCCATCGACAATGTTGTATTTTAACTCAGCAACTTTTCCGTCAATTTCAATGTAGAATTTGGTACTATCCAGTCTTATTACTATTAATGTCCCCATGCTCCTATAACGGGTGAGCAGTTTTGAGCTTTGAAATGTTGCTGAATTTTTAAAAATATTACAACGCTGTGCTTTACGTTGTAAGTGGGAAAAATCAACACGATTTGCCTTTGGTAAATAATACATTCTTAGAATACATTTTATGCTGTTGCGCAATACCCTTGACATTGAATACATATTGTGTTCCTATATTGAGGATAATCTCAAAATAAAAGTGTATATTTTAAACAAAAAATTTTGATCTGCTACAATACTTATTAATGCCGAAATAGAATTAAATATTTTTGAAACTTTCACATTTTGTGGAAACATCTATCGATAGTAAATATAGCGATGAAATAAACATTTATCGTAAAGTATGATCTTTTGTTTTTTTTTTTTTTTTTTTAGCTATGGTCTGTCCTGTCTAATAGGTTTCAGTGCGTTTAATATATATATGATTTTAACCTTTTTGATGTAATACAATAAAACGATATAAAATACATATACATATAATATAATACATACATAACAAATGCATAAATATAAACCAATTTTTAGCTTATTTTAGCTTATTGCAAAACTTTTTTTTATGGATTATGATGCTTCAGAAACGTTTGTTTTGGCGAAAGTTTAGCATCAACAGTGGATGTTCCTAATCTTGTCATTCCACTCAATAAATTACATTTGTATTTCGATAGTTTCGGTCCATCACTAAAAAAATTTGATATTCATTCCGAAATCTAAACAAATCCATAAATATATTTTCAAAATGACAGACAAACAAGATAAATAAGATTAAATTTAATTTTCAAAATTATTGTATTTAATTACATGTCATTTAAATTAACATTATTTATTGCAACAGGGAGCATTAATGAGAATTAAGATTTTGAGACGCGAGAATGAATTTCAACCAGCGATGAGGTTTCCAAACAATGGTGCTTCAATTGCAGTACATGTATATGTATACAGTATATGTACATATACAGTGTCTCGCAGCACAAAAGACTCAGTGTCTAGCAAAAAATTTAATTGCCTGCCATAAACAAATTATCCAATATTTTTCAAAAATTCCAAAGACTGATAGCAGGTACATATATTAACCACCATAATGAATATATGATCCCAATAAACTGGGGTTTTCCCACCGGCTAGGCCGGATTATGTAAAAAAGTACCTTAATTTATGGTCGCATAGAATTTGGACCAGGGGCGTTATGGACACCTGGGTGCCATAAAACCCGGATTTTTTACGCCAGGTTGATTATTTTCGGTATAAATAGACCAATCCTTCGTAGTCAGTTTAGTTATATCCTGCATCTCGGGTGCAACCAGCCAACAAGGACTATGGGCAAATGGACTACTATTGACCAACGGAATCTCATCCTGGAACACTTCAAGATCGGATATTCACATCGCCAAATAGCTGAAATGGTAAATCTAAGCAAATCAACTGTGGCCAACATCATTCGGCGCTTCGTCGACGAAAATCGGATAGAGAACAAGGGCAGAAAGGCACCAAATAAGATTTTCACGGAACAGGAGGAGCGGAGGATCATCAGGAAAATAAGGGTAAATCCCAAGCTATCGGCTCCAAAACTGACTCAACAGGTGCAGGATGAAATGGAGAAAAAGTGCAGTGTGGAAACTGTGCGCCGGGTTCTGCGCAACCATGACTTTAAGGCCCGAGTACCACGGAAGAAGCCCTTTATAAGCGCAAAAAATAAAGGGACTAGGATGACATTCGTCAAAACCCACTTGGACAAGGATTTGGAGTTCTGGAACACATTCATATTTGAAGATGAGCCCAAATTCAAAATTTTTGGCTCAGACGGACGGAATTATGTGTGGCGACAGTCCAATACCGAGCTGAATCCCAAAATCCTAACGGCAACAGTCAAGCGCGGCGGAGGAAGTGTCATGGTATGGGCATGTATCTCGGCAGCCGGCGTCGGAAATTTGGTGTTCATTGGAACAACAATGGACAAGAATGTGTACCTCAATATATTAAAGTAAAATTTAATCCAAAGTGCCGAGAAGCTAGGAATCCGACGTACTTTCCGGTTCTACCACGACAACGACCAGGACAACAGCCAAGCATAAGTTCGGATTAGTACAGTCCTGGCTTATCTGGAACTGCCCTCACATGATAATTCCACAAGCCCAGTCTCCAGACTTAAATGTTATTTAAAATTTGTGGGCTCTGCTGGAAAATAACATCAGGAATCACAGATCCGATCTCAAAAATGCTCGGCTGGATGAGTAGAGCAAAATCTGTCCAGAAACAACCCGGAATCTGGTATCTTCGATGAATAATAGGATAGGGGAAGTTATTAAGGCTAAAGGATATCATACTAAGTATTAACATCCTTATTTAAGTTTTTATACGCCAAATATGTTACTTTTCTAAGACTGAGTCAAATGACCTTTGACATGCATTTTGGACATGTTTTCAGTTTTTGACTTATTTTCAATAATTAATTAATATTTTAATAAAAACTAAAGTTTATTTTTCAAACGTGATATAACATTAAACAAATTGGCATTTAAACATTTTGCGATCGTTTCTTTGTTTAAACCTTATAGCACTTTAAATTTTTTGCTAGACACTGAGTCTTTCGAGTTGTGAGACACTGTATATAATATAATTAATAATAATTTTATTTTTTTAATAAAACCGATGAATGCTTTAAAATATAATTACCTAACAATTGCAAAATTGCCCAATGGTCTACAAATTTTCCACAGGTCGCACATATCAACAGCTGTATATTTACTCTGCGTATCTCTTTGAGTCTCCAATTATACGCAAATCTGTAATCAGTTCTTGAGAATAATGCAAAGCCACCCTAAATTTAAGTCACAGAGCTCCTAGGTTTACGCATAGGTTGAATATCAGAGAGTTCCGACATATTAAAAAAGAAAGGGGGCTCCAAAAAAGGCTTGCTTTCCTATTTCGTCACTTCAACTTCCACAATAGTCGTTATGATGAAAGGGCAACCTGGATGCATGATTTCAGCATTCAGATAGTTGGAATCGTTTCTTCGATCGGCACGGCCAGATCATATGCGAGGTTTGGGTGGTAACTGTAAGTTAGTAATTGAAGATTCTGAAGGAACTATTTAATGAATATACGCTTGGTATATTGGAAAGACCAAAGTCTAATGGCTAATGACATTCACGAATTCCATATTTAAATGCTTCTTGTTTTCCCGTAAGATTGATGGAAAATTTGAGCAATAAGGTATCTAGGGCATCGCCTGGAGTAATCCGCAGATTTCCTGTGTTGCAGAGTTCAGCCATGTCTTTGGTTTTCTGAAGTTCTGAAACATAAGAGCGCCACTCCTCCAAGCGCCGACGATAATGCTCCCGAATGTGGTCAACCCAGCTACTTTCTAAAACTAGATGGACAGCTTTTAAGAATCCAATACCTACTCAATCCAGCTCTACACACATATGACTGCGCAATACAGTGCAGCAGTCCTGATGATTACAGACCAGTGACGTGACACTTTCGCGAAAAGAGACATATGTTCCAACATCACCAACTGTCCTCACCTACACACCACGCAATAGGGTCATTCTGTTGCCTCTAAGCATGCGATTTGTTGATCTCAAGACGGCAGAGGACAAGAATCTGGTGAAAAATATAATTGTCGTCTGAAGACACAAGATTTGCCACGAAAGCATGCATCACTCGTTCAATGAAACATATGCCAAAAGTATGAACACACCAAGACGTACGGAATGACGGATAATCGTTTACCTCCATCCGCCAGCAGTAGTCCTAATGCAATAGTCCTTCGACAGGTTGGACAGAGTGATATCCATTGTAGAGACTTTTGGCTCATAAGTTCGCAATGACCGTGCCTAAAACGGCAGCATTGGACGCTAACGGAGTCATCTCGAAAGTCAATGAGATTATCTCCTTCATTGAGCTTCAAAATGTTTGAAATTTTTGTCTTCCTTTTGTCGAAGACGCAGACAGAAATGTTTAAATTACATCCCTCAGAATACAGGATTCACCCTGCACACATCCAAATATGCGACGGTCCCCGTGATGACAACCATTTTTCATCGACCGGCCATATCGTACTGTGAGGATCATATCCAGGCAGCCGCTATCTGACTCACAGCCAGCAGAGGCTATTATCTGCCCTCGGACTGAGGTTGATTTCGCATCATTCATGGCCCAACTTGGATCGGAGTTCCTCGCAGCTGGCGATTGGAACGCTACGTACGTCGATATATACGTCGATTGTTTCACAAACACCATGGCGTGCTACTCCTCTACCAATCATGCCAATCCATGCCACTGCTTGTCGTGAAAGGCATCTTAAAAGGATGCACTTACGCACAGGTGACCCTGCCACAATGCAAGAGCTTACAAGCGTCTTCAACAGCACCGGCTGCAAGCCGGAAAGCAAATCTAAACAACTTGCTGGAGGGAACTGCTCCAGACAACAACAGCGACTTCTCTGTATGGAAGCTGACTAGGAGCATCAGAAGACGGCCTTTGCTCGTGTCCCACATTTTGAGACATTGTGACCTCTGGCTCAGGACGGTCGATGATAAGGCACACGCTTTCACAGAGCATCTTTGGTCAACTCTTATGCCCTTCTCTACAGATAATTCCCACCAGGAAGAGATTGTAAGCATCCTATAAGCTCCACATCAATTGTCTCGCGCCATCAACTGCATCACGTTACTGGAGGTGTCGTTACAGCTAAAGGGGCTGGAGTTGAAAAAGACGCCAGTTGAGCTGCCAAGTCCAGGCCGCACAAAGGCATAAATTTTAACGCAATGCAATGCTGGCAAGCCCACAATGTACATTGTCGTGTGGCGTCCCTAACGGCTGGTGATCCGTCTGGTCGTCCGTGCAGACTGTCGCTATCGATGTACTGGATTGGATGGAATATTTGGGCGGTGGACCGGCGTAATCCCAAACTACTACCTGGGCGTCCACTTGAGTCGCATGATTATTAAGCGAGCCCACATCTTTATAGTATACAGCAGTCCAGGTGCTGACAATAATATCCGAGTCATGGTTTTCCTTAAGAAAAGTGGTGAAATTACTGACATATTATAAAAATCGTCCATGTTTCTAATGAGGAAACAATTCAAGAACAAAGTCCAAGTATTTCACCTAATTAATTTTACAAAGCAAATTTCGAAAATGTTCTATCTTCTCACATTGAAAGTCCGACGTACTCGAGAAATTAACTCCTTCCTCTACAGGGCCTGATTTAAGGATGTGTCAGCACTTTTTTAAACTGAACGCTCAAACGCGTCTCCGGTCATTCTTGGTGAAGAAGTACTGCTTAAACTGCCTCGCTCATGAGCACTCGCACCTGTAAAGTGTGATCTTGGGAACCGTCGGGCATATCCCACCAGTACCACACACCTTTAGTCCGCGCCATAGGTTCACCGACGTTGCTCTCTTCTTTGAGAAAAAAGGCTTATATAGTAAGTGATCAGATGTCTCCACGAGTCTCATTCGCAGTCACTATGGCCACCCGGTACAGGTGAACATTTTATAATATTGCAAAGGGGCGATGTATTCATGCTTAAAAGTTGACTCGGGACCAGGAACTGTATATCCTATCATACGCAACCGTCTATCACCCTTTGTCAACATGGAAGATTTTTAGCGTGGTTAGTCAAAAACAGTATTTCTTAAAAAATCTCTCTTTGATAACAACCTAAGCTTTCCATTTGCCCACAATAATTGGTCAAGGCAAGTGGAATGATGTCCGGTTTAATTGCAAAATTCTTCCATTTGAATATTTAAGTACAATATTTATTTTGTTATTATAATCGGATAGCGGAGGTTAAGAGTAAGTTGGTTTTGTGCGATATCCGTCATGCAGTCTGTTCCCATGTTTGAGCATAGCTTTTTTTGAACACCCTTGAAGTTAGACACTCAGGACTTCGGTTGGTAAGTCCATAGGGCCTAATAATAATATCCGAAAATGCCTATCCCAAATTGGGATGGTACTTTTACCGGTAACCTCCTTCATGTATCGAAAAAAAAGGTTGGTAGCCCCCAATCTCTCCCACAGAACCGCTATAACTGATGGCGTAAATCGATAAAACCGCATTTCCTACTCAAGCTTGCACAGTCACCAAATTTGAATGGTATATTATTATTCAGATAGACTTACCTTGAATTAATTTAAGTAATTATTGCAATGAATCATTAAGCTGCACGGACTTGATTCGGTATATTTAACTATTTATACTGAAACTTTAACATATACAATATAGTACATATACATATATATATCTACATATATACATATATATATCTACATATATACATATATATATCTACATATATACATATATATATCTACATATATACATATATATAATTATTTGTACTTAGTATCATATTATAGATCTAGATAAATTATTTTTGTTGCAGATAGCGCTGCACAGAAACTTAAAAAGCTGGCGGTGCTTATTACCGCTGTAGTGGTTCCAGAAAGTTTTACGATCACGCCCATGCACAATGATAGAATAAATTGTGCTAAGAAAACCATACTGCTTACTATGGCAACATCTGTACCCAAGCCTCGCACTCCAGATTCCAATTTTGCACATCCACTGCCGTCCACTTCAAACTAAAACAGATTTAAAAGGAATATATTTTAAATAATTTAAATGTATGGTTTAAATTAGATTCTCTCAGTCCTATGGCTGTGAGTGTTGCCTGTTCAACGCCTTCTAATTCCAGACATGGAATTTCTAAAAAGTCCTTTTGGTGTCTTATTCGGTGTGGTACGCAGATCACCTGAGTTGCATAGTCAGCCATACGCTGAACCCTGCTAAGCTGCTTCTGAGTGGTTTACCTTTTCAGACATGATCATCATACTATGACTCCATATAATAGGATGGGTCTAATAATTGATATGACAATATTAGGGGACATACCACATACCACATACCACATTAGGCGACTGCTGGGTATTAAGATTCCTGTCCAATGTCAGCCCCAAGAAGTTGGCACTCTTACTGAAGGAAAGGCTTGTGTTGTTTCGTCTGGTTTTATATTTCCTTGAGAAGATAACTCGCTCTAGCTTTAGTGGGGTTTATAATTAAACCGCAGTTGTTAGCCAAGGATGACAGTATTTTTAGTTCACGTGTCATTAGGTCACATAGGGTTTGGGGATGCTTTCCTCTGAAGGAAAAAAAAAACTCCTGAACTCCTGCGTGTGCGTTGATCATCAAACGCTAAAGATCTCCTCGAGTCGCCTTACCCGCTACACCCCTTTTTTTTATTAATAGATACGACTTTTTGCACAACACACAATTCAAACGAAGCAGTGTGCAGGAAGACAATCTTCTGCCCCACTTATGGCTAATTGGTCACTTTCTATTGATTGGAATAGTCTTTGTCAATCAGCGGAGAATGTTACCTGATATTAATATTGCATTCGTATTTATTGATCATTGAATTAATTTTTCATTATCATTATGTGTCGAAACTTTGACCCGATACCCATAAGGTATGACTTTTTCAACAAGATCCAAAATCCTAAGGGCTTATGAACGTGTGCTAGTGAAGATAGCAGGAACAATCTATCCTTGTCTTTACGTATGCAAGCTGGCATTAGATTTATACTTTTTGAGCGTGCGATGTATCCTTATACAGAGTATAATGACTTAAATTTTAATAAGTTTTGGGACTGCAAACCGCGAAATGTTTAGTGCACCGCCTATATTTTTTGTGTGCTTTGTGGTTGTATGTAAAAGCTGTTGTACATATGTATATATTTTTGTTTATAAATCAGAGTTTTATACTTACTGTGCCCATGGAATGATAATGTGCCACTAACAAGTAAGGCATGGTGAAGAGGGTTGAGTACATGACACCTGCCGTCCAACTAAAAACTATAACACTAAATTTACTGCGAGTAAGTGCCATTAATGTCATGCCAGTACAGTAGAAAAGAAGTCCTCCCACATAAACAGATTTAGCCCTTAAAGAAAAATATAATACTCTTAAATAAGTTTAATAACGTATAATAATTTCAAATATAATTTGAGCATAATTTTTGCTTCAATAAACAAATGTTCCGAACGAAAATAATGTCATGGAGTTTTAATATGATCCAATTTTAGTTGAAAAGAGTTGCATATGATGATGAGTGTATATCATCATTGCTACACCTGAAAGCTATGAAAAGCATATCAGAGGCTTCTTTAACCAAATGTGGAGAAAATCACATAACTTTCGTATTGCCAAACTTTGCCCACAATATACAGAAAACAGAGGCAGAGAGCTATTATATATTGTCATCACAATTTAAGTATTCTACGGCAATGACGACATTCCTTGTGATATTAAGAATGGACTGATGACATGGATATTTTTTTTCATACCGAGAAATTGTCAATCCCTACGTTACTAAAACTTTTTATTTGTCACTTGGTCGTTCAACAGAATATATCTTTCATTGCCTCCTGGTTATGTTAAATGTGGAGAGAAATCCATTTTTGATAGCCAAAAAGGGTATGCGTGTGTCGGTCGTCTAATCTTCGTCTTAATCGAACCTCATTTAACCTTGTCAAACAAGTTTGTCTGTCTGTTTTCTTGAGACTGGCAACCCCTATATTCGCTGTGTTGAGAAGAAAAATTCAGTTCCTATCTCTTTTTGGACACTCCGCGAGTTTATATATACAAATGTTTAAAGTCCGCTGTTAGACTAAGCTTGATGAAAATACTTATGTAAGGAGTTTAGGTAAAATAATATTTTGAAATGCACGCTTACGCATTACGCAATAGAATATTGATTAAGAAACACGGAATGAAATCGAAAATTCAATTTATTCCAACGTATTGGCTTGAGTATTTAAGAAGTGTACGACTTATAATAGTAAAACAGTAAAATGCTTTTTTCGATATCCGTAATAGTGAGCCATATCTGTCCTAATAGTCATCTATCTGCATGCACGCATCTTTTCTCGACACGCTTTTTCCATAAACCTTCGATACACCTCGAATTGCAAATCGATACGTAACACTTATTTCCTCAAGATTTTAACCTAGATTCCTGGTAACCTCCTTTACAGATTGCCCGCCCAGTCCCGTCCTGCAATCTCTAAATATAGATTCCTGACTGAATTTTTGATGATTCAAATCAAATCTGATGGTTTCAAATCAGATGGTTTTAAATCAGAAGTAAGCGGTTAGACTCTGTACTACAATATGTACTACAATCTGAAGTGAAATCATTGGTGTGGCGTCATTAGTTATTATTTCTTAAAGTAGATTTCTATAATATAATAATAAAATTTGTCTAGATTTTAGGCAGGCTTAGAACAATTGTGTTTACCTGAATCGTTGAATAAGCTTATCAATAACCAGTGAGTAACAGGCACAGGAAAGCGAGTACATAGCCATACCCCAGCATCCAAAGCGAACACCCTCTTCATATTTTCTTTGTGATATTGAACCTTCCATAGCTCTTGGATCTCCATTAAATACAGCTTCCCCGACAAAGTCGGTAAAATAAAGCGAGTAGCATACATGCGCCATCCAGCAAAAGAGATTCGTTAGACAAACTATGCGCAGAGAATATGGCATGTACACGATAGAAAGCAAATAATGCGATAAAGACTGTATTTCCACATTGCCTTCAGGTTCATTTGCAGCATTCACAGGCTCTTGGTTTTCGGTGAACGAAGTTTCATCAAAGTTCTCCTTCTCAGCGCTTAAATTTTCCGATGCCACAGCGGGTGTCATCTGTATGAAAGTAACGAAGTAAATTGATATTCACAATTATTATAATAAGTGATAATAAGTACAACTTTGATTGGAAAGAGTGTGGTATTGAAGAAAATGCTCGCTTAGAGCTCTCGACAATGAGATACTCGATTGCTACAAAGAACTTTTAGTGAAAACCACCTGCAATTCGCAACTTCTAAAACGTTTTTGTTCGATGTCATTTATTTTTTGTCGTAAGCTAGCTAATAGATAGGGGCAATCACGGGTAACTTGCCGTAACCTTCTATACGGCTGGAATCAGATAGTGGTATGGTTAATTTGTTTTCATGCTGGTGAATAGTAGTCAGGCGGAAAGGAGAAAACTATTACATATGCCGCGTGTAACTTTCCTCTTTAAGACTACTCTATACTACTATATCACTAAAGGGTATACAACTTGCCAGAGCACAGAGTGAGCAAAAAAGGCAGAGGTTAATAGGGCATAACACATTAAACACAAAGCATAGATTTGCCCAAACAACGAACATTGGTCTGACGACGCGCACCGATAATTAAGTCGCACTCAAATTTAAGAATGTGTAATCACTTAAATAACACAATAGTAAATCAAATTAGCAGAGCACAAAAACAATGTCAATTACAGCTGAAACCTCTAATCCTAATATTCCATCTAACGGTGGCAACCAGTAGCCTTGTGTCGATTTTCTTTCCATTAATATTTTGTATTTTTATCGAATGCATTTAAAAAAACGTTTAAGCTCAAAAGTGCACATGATAAGTCACAGAAAAGTACGCTGCAGAGCTTTGATTATAAGTTTTCTAAATTTCAAATAAGCATTTCACTTATTTTGGTTTTAAAACGGCCTCTAATAATTTGTTTACTATTAATTAATATATATTTTTGTTAGATGCAATTATATTAAATATAGAACAAATTTGCCCACCTCATCATAATTTTCGTGGTTTTTAATATCATCATCGCTATGAATAGAACCGTAATTTATGGAGCCGCTGTCTAACGGACGTTTTTCCTTTGGTCGTGAGGGGGAAGAGAGTGCCCAAAGTGGAATTTCAGTAAAGCTGGTTATTGTAAATGTTACGCAGGCAATGAAAATAAATGTAATTATGGTAAATACTGCTTTGACATGTCCTCCCAAACGTCTTCCTGCGTGTACAAGTATTAGTAAGTGTGTAATGTTTTTAAGTTTAAAATAACTTACCAATTTCAGTTTCATCCCAGTTTAAGCCACCCATTGAGTAACCAAAAAAACCTCCAAGGCCAGCCATTATTGTGAATGTAGAAAGACCTTTGGCATGATCTTCTGGAATACACACATCCAAAAGGTATGCTCTAGATGGACTTTGACAAGCATCTGCATCGAAGTCAAGTAGTACAGTTCCTAGCACAGTGAAAAATATTCCCCACGGATGTGAAATTTTTGTATAATTTTTTATCTCTGACGTCGTGGCTGTCGCTCTATGTGGTACTATATTTAAATAGTTATACGTTGTGTTATACGTCGTATTCATTGCAGCAGCCTGTAAATGTGGGTCTACATCACCAAACCAATATCCCAAGTTTTCTCCATTCGGAACCAATATCAACCCTACACAAGTATCAAAAATTAATAATAATATTTTTATGAACAACATTAAAATTTCTTATATACCAAAAAAAACTCCAATAGACAATAGGATTATGAAGGGTCGTCGTCGTCCTATATTTAATTTGCAGCGATCTGAAAAAGACCCCAAAATGGGGCAGAGAAAAAATCCAACTAAAGGTGACAGAGCCCAAACCAGTGTCATATGCTGATGTTCCACTCCAATTTTAAGCAAAGTTGGTGACACGAAAGCTGTTTCTGCAGCATATGAAAATTCAATACCCATCACCGCAGCGGATACTCGAATCAACTCCGCACGTGTTTTGTATCTGTAAAAAACATCCATATAATTAGCGTGCTGTCCAAAATTTACACCATGAAATTAAGAATATTAGATTTACCCTACATTATATTTCAACGATTTTAGAAATGCTTGAATACAATTATTAAAGGGTTAGCAGCGTCAGCTAAGAACTTGCAATTGCCAAGCATAAAATGTTCCACGCTGAGAGAGCACTAGCTTAATGCTTCTTTTAACCGATCAAATAGTTTTAATTCTTCAGTTTTATAACGCGGCGGTAGATGCCGTGATAGATTTTTAGGACAAACTGTAGCCCATACCCAATATGCGTGTATTCTTTTGCCCTATTAATCCTTGTCTATTTTGCTCCCTCTACCCTTTTGCAATTTTGTACCCTCAACAACAGCAAAAGTATTTTAGTAACAGACGAATAGATATCCGAACCCATAAAAATTATATACTTAATTATTGGCGATATTCGATAGCAATCTATTTAAGATTGCAATAAAAAACGCAATTTTAAAGGTATAGTCCTTGAATTATAGTGTGACACATCATTTATCAACTATAAATATTTCGGATAATTGAAAATCGGAATGTTCCCACATTTTGTTTCAAATATGGTACCGTAAAAATCATGGTAAAAATCGAATATAGTATTGTATAAAAAATTTTGGAAAATACGGGAATTTTATTATAAACTTATTACGAGACCGATTAGTACAATTATAAGACCACCATATCGATTTTATCAAAAATGTTTTTTAGCTCTATCAAATCGAAAAATGAGCTCAGCGTTGAAAAACGCGCGATGTTGTTTGGCTTTTTATATTTTCTACTGGGTGTATTCGCCACTGCAGTTTTTTTAAATCTTTTTTACTAGAATGTCAAATTTTACAAAATCTATGTCGAACTTAAGCCAGATGAATTTGTGAATAAAAAATTAAAAATGTTTGCCTAAATACAACTGCAAGGGTTCTTGTTTCAAAATTATTAAATATATTTGTGCAGTGGATCAGCGTTGTCAGCCGATTGAGTCCGTCCAACACTTGAGCTCCTCCAGCCGAGCGCCCAGCACAAGGGGCTCCACCGATATGCGAACCGGGGAACAAGTCTCCAGACTTTCTTCGCTCCCTCCATTTCACAACAAATCAGTTTGTTGGCCGATGCACTTCTCTGTACATATTCGCCGTCGTAACACGCTGAAACGTAAATCTGTTAAGTAGAGCGTTTGTGCTGGGAAAGCTGAAGTGCATCGTCGTATCTCTTCGACAGCATGGCCAGTCTCATACTCATACATTTAAATGACGATGGCGTTTTTTATGGTGATTCACACGTAAAGGCGATCATTCAGATGATGAGCTGGGCACAAATTCTCGGTCATTGACCTACGACACATTTGAAAATCGCCAGCTACGCGACGATCTGTACTTCCTGTGGCAGCTCTTCCGATCCTATGGCACCACTGTGCACCAACTGTGCGTTGTGGCGTCGTCTAAGGCGTCGTGGACAACCAATCACTCTACGTATTTGGCTGGATGAGCTGAAGAAGCTAATCAAACGCAGGGAACCACCCAAGGAACGTCAACTACAACAGTAACTGCATCGCGACAACCACAACGACGCATAGGGTCATAATTTTATTGCATACATCGCAAATTATTCACTTATGGCGAGGCGTGGAATATCGACATTTAGTTAGTATATGAATATATATAAATATATATGTATATTCGTATACAATCTCACTGTTCTCTTTCCTTAATGTATGATTGTGATTGCTTCGTTCGGTATATATTTACATATGTATTTATATAGGTTGTCTTTTAGAGTAGGAAAACTTCTGCCATGTACTTATGTGTACCAGAATGAGTTTTAATTAAAACAGAGAATACTTTCGGTATCAAAATGTAAAAATTGCAAGAAACTTTCTGCAAAAAGAGGAAAAAAAAATTTGGAAAGCTACGAAGATAAATTGCTGATAACCTGACTCAAAGATTAAATAAAAATTTGCTTTCAAATCCTGTAAAGATAGTGATGATGTACCGTTTCTTCCGTTTTTAGCAAAATTTTTCTAAAATTTACAGAGTGATTGTGTTGAACAGAAATTTCTTTTTGAAATAGTTCTGATTGCAATGTGATAATACATGGCATATATCGTATGTTTAGTGGTCTTCTTGAGAAAATTTTATCTAAAACTTTTGACATGGATTTAAAAGAATAAAGTTTTATTGCAAAGAAGGAGCTTGTGAGTTTCGAATATTGTTTCCTCGTCGGCAATTTTTTCCCCGATCTGTTAATATACATTATAAATTTGGTGATTGTAGCCGCAAAAGTGTTCCATTCGGAAACAATTACGCTCTAAACCGTCTGCACATTTATTTGTTATCATTATTAAAATTTCTTCTTACGTTTCACAAAGTTAAGGGCTGTTAAAGCTTTATATGAAACCATGTTATAATTTTTGTGTTTTGGGAAATAGTCGTGTTAACGATTCTTGGATTATATATAATTTTGACCTTACCTATAAATATGTGAATAGTCCACGTTAGCATTTGCGTTACCTTTAAGTTGGTCAAGAGCACTACTTTTCGCCTTTTCTACAAAGTTTGTAGGATTTACATTACTGTATTTTTCTTTAATGTTATCTCTCCATTGGTGAAGACGACCCGTTAGCCCTTGATATTCATTTAATTTTTCCATACTGGTATATTGATTAATTTTTTAAAATTTAATTCGTTACGAAATGTAATTTAAGCTGTTTCGTTTAATATTTCCAAGCCAAAAATTTATATGGCTTCGCAACTTGCAGAGCCAACTAGTAAAACAAGACTCAACATTCGCCAAACTTTGCATTCAAAGCATAAATAAATTTAGATTTTACAAATAAGCTAGCGAATACCCAATTGGAACGAAAACCATTTCGTATCGGGTACAAACAATTCCATTGAAATTCATCGAGCATGCGTTGGCATTTTCTATTTATTTTAGTTTTCCAGCAAAGCTTTTAGAACGAACAAGTGTAATGGCATGAGCTCGACTATGATATATCCTCTAGGTCGTAAGTATATAAAATGCTAATACTAATAGAGTATTGATTTTTATATATATGTATTTGATTTATAATGGCATTTTAATTATATTTGTAAATATTTAAACACATCTGCAATTAAATATGGGTATGAACAATGTATGAACAAAGCGACGTAAGTCGTTAAAGTTATACCCGAAAAGTGGTGGAACAAATGTGATTGGAAAAGGGTTACTCTTGGTATTGGAATGCAGCATTATTTTTATGAGCGCAGCCTAGCTATAAAGCCGATAAGATAAGTCGGTATAGCCTTGCCTATTTTCATGTACGTATGTGACTTAAACAATTGACAAAGAAAGTCAGCTCGAACAAATTGGCGTGTACAGAAGCTCGAGGTTTACTCCATTTTCCGAATTATACTGAGCTGCTTATACACTTATAATTATACACTTGTAGAGACAAATACAATTTTGTCGTCAACTTTGTAACACATTGAAGAAGACGCCATTCGCTATTCTTGATCAGTATTACTATCCAAGTCTATATTACCATGTCTGTTTGTCTGTTTGTGCGTCTGTAGGTACAATAAACATGACATTTCTTGCAAAAGCTGCTTGTCCTAGATATATGTCTTATATATAGTCTTTTGGAATTATAATGGTTATTTGAAACTTTTATTTTATTGAAGCCGTTTTCCAATTAATTGCCGGAATGTCCAAGCAAAATCTTAAAAGTCTTAAAATGTTACTGCTGTAGAGTATAATGTATTTAAAATGTATTGACAATAAATTTTAACGATAGATTGATAGATTAAACATATCTATGTCTTTTGTAGTTTACAAATTACGAAGAAGGCAATTTAAGCACATTTCAGCCTTTTCTCGCTAAATTAGCGGGCTTTCCTTAATTATCTCAATTTTGAACAGACTGCTGTACAAAAAAATCTAATATTTGAGTGATAAAAAATTTTTTTTTTTTATTTTTATTTTATAATTCTGCATTACTCACAAGTATACACTAATAATTTACTGCGAAATTGAAATATCGCTTAAGCTAGTTTTCTTAAAATATAATTTTTAATATTAGTTTTTTATAACACTAATACTAACAATTAATTATAAGTTTAATATGAACTACCTTAAGATGTATATTAATAACATATTTTTTAATGAATAATTTGATTATCCCCAAGAATTTATCAGATAAAAATCTAGAGATATTCAACAATTTTGAACAAAAACCCATCTGCCAACGGTATTAAAAGCAACTTTCAGTTTCTGTTACGTACGTTTTAGCAATTAATAGTCTATTTTTTATTGTCGACTTGTGTGGGACACCCTGTACAATTGGAGAATTTCTTTTACATTGGTAACTACAAACTCTACACACTTAGGGACATTCACCATTAAAAAATTACACCAACTCTTTTAAACCTCTAAGTTTTTTTTAATATCGTTTTTGTCCTTATTAAGTACAAAATAAATAATTCGAATTAATTGAAATTTGGTTTCAAACATTTTTTCCGTGGACTTTAACAATATAGATTCAAAGTTGTTGTGATTTATTTGTGCCATTAATTGGCATACCAGTCTATGAAGAAATTATAATGGTGATGAGTTGATGATTAATTTTGTACTGTTGTATATTAATATCATATTAAGCTATTATATTCTCTAAACTCTTGATGAATGAATCACGGTAGTATGGGTTGAAGAATTAGTGTTGTCCTTTTGAAGAGCATTACTTACTTCATATTAAATAACTATGAAATAACAACCGTAACTTAACTAATTCGTTTTTCAATTATTTCGGTTTTGTTATTGACGGTGAATTGTATCTTAATTTAAGTTATTATTTATTTTTGTGACACAATCTTTTGAGCATTATAAATAATAATAATGTCTCTTTATAAATAGGCTATTGATTTTCGTGCCCAATCAAAACCTACACAAAATCTTTTCAACCTACAAAATTCTGGGATTTGTTAATTGGTGACTGCATGCTAAATGCATCGTGCCCTATGAGCATCTTCATACAACTTAATTTCTAGCAAATGTATAGTTCCGTGAGGAGACTATTTTTATACACTGAATCCATTAAAAATGGTTGTAACAGGCAGAAGGAAGCATCTCCGACCCCATAAAGTGTATATATTCTTGATCAAGACCAACAGCCCAGGCGATATAGCCATGCCCGTCTGTCTGTCCGTCTTTCTGTATGAACACAGGTTCTCGTATACCAGGCGCAGATCAAGTTTGCTTTATTTTTATCGATAACTGCAATAAATGCTACATTTTTTAAAGTAGAATTTTCTAATAAAATTTCATCAATATCGGTTAAGAAACACCCAAGGTATAGTCGAAAATATATTCTAATATTAATCGTGTGTATATTTTGTGTGTATATTTTGCGGACCGCCGTTACCTACAACATGTCGTGCTCAGCCAATCAGAGTGCACTTGCAAACCTGCCCAGATTTGGGTGCAAAACTTTTGAAAGGGAAATTTTTCAATAAACCTAGAATATATTTAACAACTGGTTTCAGAATATATCGAAGTCGAGCTTATAGCATTTTTACTTGTTTCGAAACTGCAAAAGTGGAAAAGCATCTCGCAAGTTAACACATGCAGCAAGTGGTTGAATCACTATAAATTTGAGAAACCACCCAATCGACGGTTAGAGCCACCAATTGATAGTCAAAACGATCCCAAACATGAGTGTGTATTTTGTAGCGCGTTGCAGCACTATGATATGCGAGTGTACACACACACACACACACCCAAAAAATGTATAGACACGCGTTTGTCGCTAGCAGGTGCGCTGCCTTAGTTTTTATACCCATTGAAAGTGGGTAAAAAGGGTATAATGGTTTTATGCAAATTTATGTAACAGGCAGAAGGACGCATCTTCGACTCCATAAAGTACATATTTTATCGATAAGGATCAACAGCCGAGTCGATATAACCATCTCCGTTTGTCCATTCGGTCGTATGTATGATATTTAATATATATCGGCATATTAATGATCAACTGGGTAAACTTCATCAAGATCGGAGAAGATATATAGGTATACACATATATATAGATATATACATATATTAATATTGTTCTCATTTTAACTTTCAAAATGCCGCGCAAAATTTTAAAAGGAAATTCTTTAATAAAACAGTTGGGTTCAGGGTAGACTCACTCGGCTACAGTGTTGTTACTTGCTGTTTTACCCTTTGATACCTGTACATTGGAAATTAGAGCTCTAGTCATTTATTTTGTAGTGTGAAATATAATTAGAATTACATATTTAATTAGGATAGCTTGTAGAGAACCCTCTTTACTTGATCATTTTTACTTATTTTTTCTTTTTTAAGATTTTAAATTTAAATGTTTAAGATATGGTTCTGCTAACTAAATGGTTAAGTTCAGATCGGCTTTGCTTTTTTTAATTTATACAATTAGTTCAGTTTGGTTCAGATAAATATTTTTGCGCTTCAACCGAACTGGTTAGCAGCCTTTATTTATTAAGGTGTACGTGGATATGTGCAAGAGCACAAGCTGCTCAATAACACTTAAACACAAATTGAGCCGTTAAGATGTTCATTGCTGTGTTTTGGGTGCGGCCTCTTGTTTAAATTTGTTTAATACATTTACATGCTTATGTAACTAAATACTTTAGTATTTGTATACCCTGTAACCAATAAAAATTTAAGAAAGGGTATATAAAGCTTGTTAAAATTTAAGTAAAATGAAAGAGGAGACATCATCCCCCCCAACAAATACATATATTCATATATTCTGTATCAGGTCGTCGATATCAAAAGTCGATTCTACGTTGCCTAATACAATATCTGTAAATCAAGGTTTTTATTTATTATTAATATATAATTTATATTTTACTATATGAAACCATTTTTTGTACAAATAAGAAAATATAAATATGCATATATGACTTGTGAACATGATGTACCTTAGTCGAGCACTACCGACTGAATCGTCTTTTCATATATATGATGTTGAATTTTCACACCTAATTGACAAAATACACATAAAAAGTATGAAATTGAGCGGCAGTCATCATGCTAACTGTTAATTGAATTGGTAATATGTTAATCTGTTTTTTCTCAAATACTTTGATAATCTTACATACGTACTTACGTAAATGAAGTGGCACGTCTAAACTGGTTAAATAGTAGAAAATCATTAACACTTCTTAAATAAACAAACAAATTGTCGGAATGTTTACATGCTATATATGCTTGCATATACATTTATGCATATAGGTCTAAATTCGAGCCAAAACAATTCTTAAAGACATGAATGAAAACGTCTTGGTCCATGATTGGTCATTTTGAGCAGGCTATCGGAATTGTCGTTCTCAGTACACCGAAGCAGAGGCTTTGAAGCCAATGTGCTAATATCTGGGCGGAGTCAGAAACGATGCTGTGGACAATTCACACCTGCGCTCAAATAATTTGATGGGAAGGAAAAATAATAAAAAATTTAAGACTTTAGTCATGGGCACATGGGCAAATCATGTGAAGCTGTAAGCGGTTAAAATGTATCGGCAGTACATCAATTCTAGATCGTACAGAACAACTCATAATGAGAATGCAATGAGAAATAAATGTAATTTTGGATCAAGTGAAATATTGTGCAGTTCTTCAAATAAAGCTCATAACGGTGCAGTCTCCAAGGAGATTTCTAATAAGCATAAAAAATCCGTCTCTTTTAGTATTGAAAATATCTTGTGTACCAATAATGACTCGCAATTAGACGGTAGAAAACAATATAATACCCATCTAAAAAATATAACGCAAACAGTGAAAGGTAAGCAACCTCAGATGGCTTCTGAATTCCATTTTAGGCCTACTGTTACTAGGTCGCATTCAAATTTAATTAATTTTTACACCCTAAACTCAACAAAAATTTACACAAAGGGCATATTGCAGTTGAGGAAAAGTATGTAACAGTCGAGTCGATTTAATCTATCCGCCTAAATGATTTCAGAATTTGGAATATAAGTTCTCTTTCGCTCAGATCAAATTTATTTTATTTGATCGCTAACTGCCAGTGTTTCGCGAATATCGATTCACTTCGATTTACGAAAGAAAAAAAAGTCCCAAAGGATTGTGCCTCCGGTTGATATATGATAAACCTTAAATTATTTTTTATTAAATAAATTTCATAAAGATCGAATGAGAAATACCCAAGTTATAGTTATATATTCATTCTATGCGTGACAAGCTGAAATAAAATATAATAATAACAGTCGAAGCGAGCGTAATTATTTGTGTGTATTCGCCAGATATATTTGAATGCCGGTATACTCATAGGCACATATGTCATTATTTTTTAAGTAACGTGATCGCTGCCTTAGTCCTTTTATTAAACTTCAGTACCTGCGCCGGCCACGAGCAACGAGAGCACTTGCAACGAGAGCTGCTAACTTTTGAGTGTACATAGCTTTTAAAGATCAATTTGGAAATAAAACAAGAATAATATGTTTATTTAATATATTTAATAGCTGTGTTTAGTATATCGCTTATATATCTCTTACTTGGGTTTTGAATACGGATTTATCCTGTGGCATTATGTAGTAGACGGACAATATACATTTTTACCTAATGGGAATAATGCGTTCCACTCATAAGTGGTAGGAAAGATACGGAACAACGGAAAATATTGACCGAAAAATAATGTTGGGGGAGATTCCTGGTAATCTACCTTCCAAGTTTGGAAAGTTTGGTCTGCAGCTCTTAAATTTTGGGTGATATCGACTTTTATCGGTTTTGGGAAGCGGGAGTGGTCGGGGCATATGCTGATCTTTGAAAGTCATCGCCAATAACTTACCAACCAAGTTTGGTGACTGCATCGATTCGTATCGATTTTATCGATCTCCTAGCCTCCTAGTGCACGTACTACCCCAACTTTTACACTATGGCACAGAACACAAAAATCAATATACTATGCCACTTTCGAATAGTATAATTAGAGATGGGTTTGTTTACAAATAGACATTGTGACGGTCAGACTTACGGACAGAAGGTAGTCTCGTCTACGCCTATCTCGATTCCGCAAATTAAATTACTTATTTCGGCCGATTGTTCCAATGCAGCTATATTATATAATGGTCTGACGATCTTTTGGTCTGCATATATTGATAAATTAATATCGATAGTTGTGCGATATAGTCGTTTTGGCTTCATAAGAGACCGAAACAAAAAGACTAATATATATAATATCAATATAGATATAATGTATAGGGAGTTTTCCTATTTTGATTTTACTTGTCATTTGGAATTCTAGTGTGGATTTCACAATCTTGCATATGAGCAACTGATTGACCAATCCCACGAATCGAGCGTCAACCTTTAGGGTCATCACGGCTACGGCCATCGGTGCTGAAATGACATTGATGAAATCACCTTTTATGTCTAGGAAGATTATTAAGGTGTAATCTTTGAAACATAGAGAGTTCCTTCTTTAGAGAGTGAAGCCAAGGGGGTGAAATTTAAACACACGCTCTAAGCCTTTTTGTTAGATAATAGGGGGCGGAGTGTAAGTGTAGTTTTGGATTGGATTTTCCTCAGCTTCGCTTTTGAGGTAGACTCAATTCCCAAGCAAAATATTTTCAATGATTTCCTCTTAGCTTGCCTGGTGGCTTTTTTGATTTCGCTATGCTAAAGATGTTCCTACAATAGCCAATATTGAGGATGTTTAGTTGTGCAATCCACCAAGGTGGTTTTTTCTCATGAGTGGGCCTACTAATAGAGCATACTTTTTGAAAAACGCGCGAGAGAACAGAGATTTTAGATCAAGTCTGAGCCTTCAGGGGGGTATGTCCGATAGTTTCTAGCAATGCTATTTTTTAAATTTTAGAGTTTGTTCTTTTTCGATTAAGAACCTAGCTGGTCTATTGGTGCTTGGAGAAAGTTCAAATTCAACATACTAGTGATGATAAGTGGGCATTCCCTATTGCAAATCATCAAATTTGTGTTTAGTATGAAATTTGGGAGTGACTTTCCACTCGATTCGTACTTCGACGTATTTCTTGCTCTTCCTAATGAGATCTCTTGTAAGATTTTATGGAGGTGGGCCCATGTTGTCACAAACCATGTAGGCTGACAGCAGACGGGAGCTTTAGGCCCATTTTTTTGTTGCTAAAATGCATGTTTTGTATCTACCTTCCTGGTGAGGTGTTAGGAACTTGTAACATTCACAACATGGCCCGTAAACCTTACTTTCGTACCCAAGGTTTTTGGACTTGTACAATGTCAGCCACCACAGACGAAGCATGAGGGGAGTGATTGCTACTCTACTGCGGAGAAGTATTATCTGCAGAGGCGTGAGAGACATCTACAAACTTCAACCCAGCCTCCAATTATTATCCCCCTCTTCGCACAACGACAAATCATTCTCATTTAGTTCGCAGTTCACCTCACTTCAATAACGGGTTAGATGAGGAGGGTTGCATCGTTTCAGCATCATTATCATAACCATGCAATAACCTTGGAATTTCCATGATACTAGCCAACGTCTTTGCATCTAGGAGTTTATCTGTACAAATGCCAGACTTTCCTCCCTCAGGTGGATTTCTTGCGAAATTTCTCCCGGCCTCCTTTGTAGTTTTTTTAAATATTGAAATTCAAAATTCTACGAATTGCGGAAAACGATTGCATTTTACAAGAATATGCAGTGTTGTACAGGTAAGGCTTCATAACATGGGTGGAATCCTTTATCGGGAAACCTTTACCCGTGCTTAATGGTCCTTAATTTATGTAACCTTTTTAAATTTTATGGACTTTTGAATGTATAAATTAAACTCTAAATTTCAATTTATTTCGATCAATTTTTAGTATCTGAAAATTTGAGAGATTACTGATGATTGAAAGACAACTAGGAAGTTTCTGAATCAGTTTCTAGTTTGATGTGAACTACTAATTAGTAATTTTCTATTCTTGTGTAAGTTAAGTTTCGATTTTTAAAGATAATCTTTCTTGTCTTTTTTTACATTTGCAGGTGAAATCGGAGAATGCTGGGCCAATGGAAGCAGTGTACTCACACATTCGATTCCATATATGCATGGCGTAGATTTCATTACAGCAGATATTTTGCCGAGCCCTTTTACAGCATCATTTCAAAACTCACCGCCAAATTTGGAATGTTTGACCAAATTACCAACGCCTCCCTATTTACATCACTTAATTAGTGTTCAAGGTAAATATTATACTCATGACATTAGGCAAAAAGCTAATTAATTTTAATTATTCTGTAATGCAATTTTTGACTTTGGAAAAATTTGGTTAATATAATATATTTCAGAGTGAAGTCTAGTCAATTGAAAACCACGGTTTTCAATATAAAAGCTAATAGCAATTAAAAAAATTCGTTTTGGGAGAAATAATTTTTGCTTTTTTTTAATTTTTGAGAGTAAATTTAATTTTATTGATATGTCTTCCAAGATATTTACAACTAATTGGATAAGTTCCACATGATATATGAAATTCCATTAAAAATGGATGGAATAGATATTTGTATAAAATTGTGCATTGTTACTAACTATATCTAGCCCTTTTGTAAAAATTTCAAGTAAGAAAAGGCAAATTAATAATTAAAAAAAACACCCATACATTATTGAACATTTTTTCTTGTTGGGTAAACCATATTTTTTTGAAAGTACGTTGATATATTGTTGCCTACTGTAATTAACTTGTTAAATAATGTATATTGATTTTATTTAGGAAAGCGTTTCAGAAAACAAGCTACTGAAAGAAAGCCTCGACAGGCATATAGTGCAACACAGCTGGAACGTTTAGAAAATGAGTTTAAGGTGGACAAATACCTTAGCGTCAATAAGCGAACCGAACTCTCAAAATCGCTGTCTCTGACAGAAGTGCAAATCAAAACTTGGTTCCAAAATCGTCGAACAAAGTGGAAGAAGCAGCTGACTTCACGACGTAAAATAGCCCAACGGCATGGATTATATAAATTTGACATGTACTTTTCAACGGTCTCATCCACTGCATCCAAACCATCTACTTATTCAAATCTTTATCCCACCTTTTATTCTGATCCCCAATTGTGCTTCCTACAACCCTTTCAATCGTAACTCATTCAAATAAATGTATATTAAATAATAATAATGTAAAGAACTAGCTAAAATAAATTTAAATAAATCACATAGCTCCGAATTTTTGATTTCGAAAATTATTTTCACATTTCTAGTGCGCATGGCTCACCAAATTAAAAACAAAATTGAAATATTCTTTTTTTTGTTTTGCAGTTCAAGAATATTTATAAATATAAATCCAAGTGTTAAGTGTTAGTTATAAACATACCGAATTAGAAGGGTTGATTGCTGGCAACCCCTTTCAAAAAGCTGCCCATGCAGGAGCTGTATTCCAATAAATGTATGTGAGTATGTCTACAGAATGTGAATTTATTTGCAATGGTTTATAGAACTTCGTGTTGATGAAAATGTCACAAATAGTTGATATTTCAAGAAATGTAAACGATTTTTTTTTAAATAATGTGATTTATATTTATGATTTATTGATTTGGTCAGTATAATTTTTTAATTTCAAAAGCAGAATAGAAATTAAATTATTACCTAATCAAATTAAAGTAAGCCGATAACTTGTTTGACTTAAATTAAGTGGTAATATTACCACTCACAGGTAAACGACAACGGAGACTCATGGAATCGCGAATGGTAAGGAATGTGAACGTTCGAAATATTGGATATAGTGGAATCCGCCTATAAGGTATCCATAATCTTGATCAACATTAAGATGAGTGCCAGTACAGCTAAGTACGTCCCACTGTCGGGGTTCCATCGATAAAAGCTGGACACGCCGAGTATGCCGTAAGCTGATATGTTCCAAGCTGATAGGCGTTTGTACTCTGTACTCGTACTTATTTTTCGAAGTATCATTCTGTGCTTAACTATCGTCATTCACCCTCCGTCAAGCGTACCTAATGGTAATGCGTTGTCCGGTGATGGTGTGGATTTTCGTCCCAATGGGATATATAATATATATATATACAACATAGCTGTATACATAAGTAATCAGACTAATCATGGTGCCTTTTGGAAGGTAGATCACTAAAATCGTCCTCCACGCCAACTACTGTCCTGATAATTCACGAAAACCTATATCTACAGCAACTTGGCAAACTTGGAGGAAAGATTACTAAAAATCTCCTTCAAGGATCGGTATTTCTTGGCTTCAGAGTGGATCTGTTCTGTTGCACCTGTTATCAGATGGTATTACTTACGGTATCATAGTATTTCACAGTCGGTTACGCCCGACTGTAATTTTCTCTCTTGTTTAATTTAGCATTTTTATAGGAGACATTGATCTACCTATTAAAAGATTTAAACATTAATTTAACAAGGAATAAAGAATTATATAACAGCTTAAAGTCTATGACATAAACGGAGAGATGGATTTTACAAATATTACATGTTGCAGCTACGTTCCGAACGTGGCAGGATAATGCTCCTATAGGGCAGCAGCTTATTACATATGCAGAGTTTGACTTCAGCAACCAGTTGACTTTCTCCACGAAGTGTTTACGACACGTAAGTTTCCTGTCCAGATATGGGTATATAACCCAGGATGCGAAAATGATTCTCTTGAGGAATGCCCATTTGTGGAGTCGGGCGATTGGACAATTACCATTCTTGATCGTTAACGTGCAGTGCTGAGACTTGCTCCCATTGACGCAGATGGTTCGCCGATTAGCCCAAGAACAGAAGCCATCCAAGAACCTCTGTGTTATCGCAGCTGCTCTTCAAGCACTCGTGGAGTTGGTAAGGAACACTGTGTCATCTGCATGTGTGGCGAACAGCGAGCTTCTGGCTACTGAATCGGCAAGTCCGCGGTGTACAATGTGTGCAGGGCAGGTTTAAGGACACTACCCTAAAATGACGACCAAGCAGGTAACCCCTGAGAAGTAAATACTGCGTCGATCGTAGTAGGGAGATTAAGCTTAAAAACCAGGCTATCATGCCATGCGCCCTCAAACACTTGCTGGATATCCAGGTAGACGATAGAGCTGTACTGTTTATTTTTCATGGCCTCGAGAACATACTGTAATAAGCGGTAAGCTTGCTCTGGTGTAGCATGGTGATGCCGAAAGCTAAACTGGTGATCTTCCAAGAAATATTTTTTCACATATTTTGGAGATATTGGACAGCAAGCTTATCAATCGATATGACGAGACAAAATTCTTCGGCTTGACAGGTTTGGAAATCATCGCAATCTCAGCACACTTCCGCGGAGTTGGTAAATGGTGAATGCAAACCATGGAGTTGAAAAGCGGCACCAAGAACATCACTCCCTTTTCTCTGAGAAGCTTAGCAACTCAGCTTTAGGATTTAGCAAATACGCTTTAGTGGACCTTAAGCTGCGAATCTACAAGCGGACGACATCAGCTGCGATGCATTTAAAAATGAATTAGTTTTCTGTATTTGGCTGGGTGACGCAAGCGCAAAAGACGTGAACCGGCTCAGTAGCTCATTCGGATTCGGTCGCATTCCATCATCATTCCCATGCCGCTTGACACAAATTTAATCTATGATTTCTGTAGGGATCGTCATTGCGGAGTTTATCCTGTAAATATTGACTCTTAGTGTGTAACAAAATCTTTCTCAGTTGTAGTGCAGCCTGCTTGAAGTGTCTCAGATTCAGCGGATTGCGTAAGCGCATATACCGGCAACGCAGTTCTCTCTTGTGTCTCACCAGTTCCAAAATCGCAGGTTTAAGAATAGGCTGAGCTGGACTAGGGGAATTCTCAAAAGCTTATGTCTTCCGCAATTTTAGAGGTAAAGCTGCCAAAAATTGTAAAGTAAATTACCAGGAACTTTAATTAAGGATTGTTATTTCTTGGCTACACCCCCCGGCACCTGTTATCAGATGAGATTACTTATTGGTATCACTTATCAAAAAAGTTCTTTTTACTATATCAGACGTCAGCTAAGTTTTTTTTAATTTCTTCACGCTGCGGCCAAGCTGAGTCAATCGGACGATTTTATAAATAGCCGTTGCAGCTCGTTGGAGAAAGTGGGTGGAGTGCCGTGCACCGAGCACTTTGCCAACACACACATTTACCACCCACTCTCTCTCTCATTAGTGCTCTCTCTCTCTTGGTTACTCATTTGCATCCCCACCTACCAAGGCTCACACCCCGTTGCAACACAATGACCTTTTAAGGAAGGTTATCACAGATTTTGTAAAGCGCATAATATTCAAATATACGCCACAATTGAGTCCAATTTGTTAGCAATAAATATAAGAATAATGTATAAAAGCAATTATAAGGCAAATACAATGTTATGAAAGTTATTAAAACATGTTTTATTTTTATTGCAAAATAAAAAATAGGATCCAATTAAGCCCATTATAAAATTATATTTTATATAATTCGTGTAATTATATTTTTTTACTTCAAAGTCCTGTTATAATTACATTCATATCTTTATAATTGGGGATAGCATTAAGTACAGACTTCTAAGACTTGCGCGATGTGTTTAATTGTTGAGAAGTAGTCGTCGGATACACGTGATGCAAGCCAACTTGATCCCAAACTGTTTAAATAAAATAGATTGCAAACATTATAACTGTTAATAATAAGTAGAGGTGAAGCTATATTTCTAAACTAAATATTTACTGTCGATTTCTTAAATATTTAATACAAGTAAAAACGGTTACATTAGGGACGCGGAGGGTATACCCTCATAGACCGGAGTTAGTCTGCTGACATTTCAATCCGAAGTTCGAAATGTCATGTTATTGTACATTTTATTTGAATTGAATATATCACCTTTGAGAAGTTATATTATATATAATTATATATATTATGTCTACGTCTATCTCGATTCCATAGCTTAAAACATATCTTCGACCGATTGTTTACGTGATATTGTGGTCTGATCTGGTTGGCACGATGGTACAATTGACCGAATTAAAAATGAACAAAAAAATCGGACAGACGGACATGGCTATATCAACTCGTCTAATAATGCTGATCATGAATATTTACTTCTTATGCGGTCGGAGACATATTCTTCAATGCGTTAAGTGAGTATTAAGATAGATGAAAATATTGAGGGGCTAAGCACTAAGCAAGTTTATCAAATTAGGGGCGGAACTCATTCACTAAAAAAGTCGCGACTTTTTTGGCGGAGCAGCCAAAATGACAATTCTCCTCCGTTTGAAAAAAAATTAATACCTTACTAGGCCCTCTGGTCAAGTTAAACATAGTTTCAGGTTACTAACCACCAAGCATATGCATAAACTTTTCACAAAAAAATAGAAGAAACCCTATTCAATTGTGTTTCTGACTCGCATTAGCGACTTAACAATGCATATCGAAATCGATTGTTATGCAATTTTCTCTTATTTTATAGTCCTTCATACTCCGTTCTTTTAAAGTTTTGACACAACTAGCGATAGTCAAGGACCACGCTGCAAGATTTGAAATTGGATAAATATGTAACAGGCAGAAGAAAGAATCTGAATGAATAAGGTATATAGGTTCGTTGTCAGTCTTTGTTTTTTCTTAAAGTATAAAGTATTTAAAAGCTAGAATAAATAAATAATGGTAATTTATAAAATAAACAAAATATTCTCTATGTTCTGCTTTCAATTTATAGCTTAGGAAATTTTTGTCACATGCTTATCAAATATCCTCATTAATAAAGGAGATATGATCTTTCGATCAAAAAACAGAAGGCACAAAAGACAAAGGCAAAAGACGATTGTTACCAATCGAGTTCTAATCGGACTCTCTATATTAGAGAACGCATACCTGCTTTTTATGCCAGCTGCTATAAATTGCAAAGGTCAATTTCTGAAAATTATTTGAATATTGTTCTTATTGTATAACTTAGACTAGACTACGAACCTATAAAGCGTTGTCCATAGTTTTTGGTTATTCGTTGCTTCAGTGCTAGAAGAAGCATATCCGCAAAAAAGTTTGAAATAATATTTCATATTCGTACTCTTATTTTCATATAAATAAAAGTTATCTATTATCATCAGGAGATTTTGAGTCAGCTGATTTATCTGCAAAAGCGAAAAATATTTTTAAGTCAATTAAAAATCAATAATTAATAAGCAGCAGCCGGGAATGACCGAGTGCATGGTAACCATATTCGCTTTTTCAATTTCTGTCCTAATATGCCTCGTATTTCTGCTGAGCCTGCACTATTTGGACTATTAATTCTTCTGGCATCACCGATCTCTCTAGGAAAAAATCTGCCAATATATTCTGCTTCAGAACACCTTACATTTTTTGACCGATCTTGTTGTGCATTTAAACTCGAGACTGGAGTTGAAACTGCGTCTTTTTAAAAGTGTGACAATAGTTCTTCACCAAAATGGTTTGTGGGGTAGGTACTGGAAGTTGCAAGCCACTAACAGAACACAAGCATAGGAAAACCAGAACCTTAAGTTTAGCAAAAATTTAGCAATGTCAACAATATGGCAACGTGTTCCAGACACATCAACTCCAACAAATTATTAAAAATTTCATCGCTCGAAACCATTCGGAATACGCTATAAGACTTAGACTCTATCAAACACCTCGTTGTCTCACGAATAGTCCATAGCTATCCTCCCTCATTTCTCGGGATGCTCCCAGCTCCCCAAATCTATTCTGTGTTAAGTGCGCAGGCATGTAA
Source organism: Drosophila glabriapex (assembly GCA_035042305.1). Lineage (NCBI taxonomy): Eukaryota > Metazoa > Arthropoda > Insecta > Diptera > Drosophilidae > Drosophila > Drosophila glabriapex. Next base: position 45,254 of record JAWNLN010000070.1, read on the forward strand.
TATATATTATATAATAATATATAAATATTACCTATGAGAAATAATAACATAATTAACAAAAAACGATGAGTGCTATTCTACAAATGACAGTGCAAAATAAATGTCTTATATATTTTTGTCGTTTGCAATCGTGTGAGATAGGGAACAGGGTGGGCGTGGCTAAAAATGTTCTAACCATTCTTAGGAGGAGATTCAAAGTAAGCTACTCTCCAAGAGTGGTATTTCCACCTCACAAGCTGGAGAGATAAGCTATAGCAAATTTTTTTGCCCGAATAGATGTACAAGTCGATCCTTGCAAGGTGCTGCTAATAACATACATTTTGAATTTGGAAACTTTAGCTTTCAAATTGTAGGAAACATGTGATTGTATCGAATTATGATTATTGATTTCATAGCCGTCTAGTGGATGTAGCCCTCAAGATTTAAAAAATTGATCTGATGTGGGCACATGTTCCCAGCTTCAAGTCTTTAGTTTGCAGGTGTAGACAAAATGTGCGCTCATTCGGGGACGGCTGGCGGCCGGACGAAGAATCAGCGTATTACACAAATTAAGAATTCTCTAATCAGAGTGGTCGAATTTAAATATGTGTGTAATATATATTTTTAAACATAAATAAAGTGACAGTTCTGGATTCATTTTGTAGTTAATGGTGTAATTAATATTCCATGCATGCTTTCTCAACTTTATTATTATTACAATACACACCCCAATTAACATCGCCGGATTTTGTTTGATAGACCGTTTTCTTCGCCGTATTTCTTCAGTGCCATCATTTGTTTCAACTGGTTCCGTTGCTTCCATAGGTAGCATCATTAAACTGTTTCCTTCATCTTTACTCTTGAAACAAAAAACATCAGTCATAAGAACATGTGAGTAGGAATGAGATGGTGTGATGGGATGGGTGTGGCGCGGGTGGGTGTGGCTGATGCCGTTTTTTAAGGACATCTACTTGCTTGCATAATATGGCACGATAAATACGTTAGCAGGGACAATTTAGTGAGCTCTCTCCAAGCCAATTAAATTCATATTTGCCTTATGTCGCTAAAGTATAACACAAATACTTCATCGAAAAATAAGATTGTCGAAAGAAGTTTGGTAAAAAACAAAGAGCCTCGCTGGCCGATGGCGATTTACAATTGTCAAGAAAATGTTGGCTCTCAATTAAACAAAATTAGTATCGTGATAAATTGTCTTCCAATGTTTTTAGCTACTTTTTACATTGTTAGTGTTTTACACTGCCTTTTAAGTTTCCGTGTTGTGATTGTCGCTTGCATCTTCTTTAAGTCTTGTTCTCTTTAAAAGTCGTGCCTGTGAACGTTGTTCACTGAGTGGGATCCATGGTAAGTGTTGCTCCAAACTGAGTTCAGTTGTAAAAAGGAATTTATAATTATTCTCTATTAGCTAGCGTTCGATTGCGCTGAACAAGCTGGTAACTCCATATGGCCAGTTATCGATTAAACTTAACGGATATACCAAATTATACATTTTTGGATTGAAGTTGAATCAAACGGATCGAAAGAATGATGCTGATCAAGAATTTGTTTGATATATACCCAACATCGTTATAGCTTTTTACTCATTCTAAGGGTAATTAAAAAAAAGAATACTTACCATAGTTATGCACATAAGAACTTGTAAAATAAACATTCCAAAAGATAAAAATGCTAGTGTAGTCAAGGCAATATCTGTTATATCTTTAATGTTTATTTCCTTAATTTGCTTGGTTGGGTGGGCCTCAACACTTGAGTGTACTGGTGGGGTGTCATGTATCCCATAATCATCAATTGAATTTTCATAACCTAAAAAGTGGCGTTAAGTAAGTAAATATATCATATCCAAATTTATTTAAAAGAATCTTACCATTTTTGCTAATTTGCCTCATTTTAACACCAAAATTTGGATTTCTTAAGGAAAACCGTGGCATCTGCGTAACTTTGTGTGGAAAAACCTATAAAAATAAATTTTAATCGTATTTCGAATTTCTTTATTTTTTTTTTAGATAACCTGGTTAGCAATGTTATTTAAAAGTCACGAGAATAACATAAAGATAGCGACATTTCAATTTAAAATTTTAAGTGATATTCTAATAAATTCAATACAATTAGTCTAGGAACAATGGAGCTCCGCTTCAGCATGTGGAGTAAAACTACAAATGCGTGCATTATCCTCTATCGTTCCTGTCTCAACGCAATGTTCGATATAAACACAACTGTGTTGCCACAGCATGGTTAAGCGCTTAGCAGGCAACCAACGTAGACACAGCGGGAAGTAAGGGTTTTGCCAGGTTACCTTTGCCTACCTATGCAGTGGGTGGCTTTCCTGCCTACTCGTGTCAACTCTTAAAAATACAAAACACAGGGCTACGAAAAAGGATGGACAGGTTCAATCCCCCAATCACAGAGCCCATCTTTAGATCACGCACCAACCGACCCCGACTCGAGGTCATGAATTCGGGTGGATGAACTACTGCAAACCAAGTAAGGTGGTAGGTGTTAAGTTAATGAGTTTGCGGATAAAGACGATTTCAAGCCTTCTGGGGCAAAAGCCCGCATACTCTCTGGGATCGTTTGACTAATAGCTTATGAATATTATCCAAATAGTCCAGCAGATCAAGACTTAGTTTTAGTATTACTTCCCTTGTACCCTAAATTCAGTGATAAGGCCAAGATATTCAGCAAGTTTGATTGGCTGACTTGAACGATAGAAAGGGGACAAATGGTCCTTGTTGCACTCTACTCTTTAGGAAATCCATTAAAATTAGGGATGTCTCCATAATTGTTTCGGTAGTGATATACGATCATAATCCGGCCGAACCAGCTGTGAAGTATCAGTTTTGTGGGTTACCCTTGAGAAACGAAAGTCTGCAGACTCCTGGCGATGCCTTATACATACTACATAATCTATCGATTCACCTTACAACTGGAACCAACCATAAAGTTTTTTCTGAATACTCAACAGCTCTTTTTCTTGTTTTAGTTCCCACCGGGCCAAGCAGGTCTTTACATACGAACACAGATCACCCAAAGCTAGAACGTCTAGCTAAGCGATTAAGTTTGTTTTTGTACGCTACTTTAGGCAAACTGATCGTTGAAGTAATTTCCAAGAGCAAGTATTCCTGATCAAGGATGCATCCTAATTAATACCAAAGATAGAAGTGCGACAAATAGTCTACATCTTTTAAAAAAGCCAAGTCACCATAAAATCACTTGACCCGATCTCAAAAAGCTCAATTATTGTAAGCAACTGTCGCAGATCTCTTTACGAGATGGACATCGAGTTAGAATTGGCCAGGCAAGTCATTACCTCCCATCTCCCCTCCTCAGGAGAGCGACAATGTGGAAATGCCCTTGGCAACATACAGAACCTCAGTGATAGAAGAATGCTAGGGCTAAGCAAACTGGAAGAGGAAGAAAGAGGAAATCAATTATGTATGATCCGGTCATGCCGATTAAACAACGAACAACTACACAAGCTCAGTAGATTTAAATGCACTTCACTGATCCGAGCTGGCACTGGATGAATTCATGCAACTAGATTGTCCGTCAATCACGGTGGCTTTCGCAGAAATTTCCTCTGTCACCGTTCTACCTCCGGAGAAAAATGAAAACATTTTTGCGGTTCCATCATCCGAGACTTTTCCATCAACTGACTTTGTTCGTTTGGATCACAGTCCACGCAAATTAGTTATTTGCATACACTGCAGAAGATAGACAATAGGCAAATAGTGCAATTTTATCACAAGTGGGCTTGCGGGCTATGGGGTTTTTCTTTCTACTGCCGACAACAACTCTATCCTAACTTAGCTAAACAAACCCTTTTACTCATTTGATAATATTTTATACTATGGTAAAATGATATTGAATATTCTTATTGCCTCGAATTAAAAAGGACTAAGAGACTCAAAATTTGGTGGCTGAAAGTTTGGGCTGCATTTTGTTATCATAATAGTAAACACGCCTAGACAGAATTTTAATTGATTGAGCTTTGTGGATAGTTCTGTGATTAGGATTTCCGATTCCGGAGTGTGCTCTGTGTTGACAAACCGTTCATTGCAAGATTACGCTGATGGCAGCAGAGGAACTATGTAGGGCTGTAGTAAGAAAATGGTTCCAAGATTCATAATGTGGGCTTTAAAAAAAAAGTGACACAAGGCATTGCAAGATTTACAAATAACACGAACAGGACTGTGCAAAGTTTAGGAGGAGATATCGACATTTAATAACTTTTGGAGGAGAACAACACTGAGAATTGTTTTTTACTGTTAATCAACGACGTAATTTGGAATACGAGTAATACCAAAAGCCAAAAAAAAAAAAAGAATTGGTCCTGAACACACATTTTTATACAGAGACTAAGTACAACATAAGTATTCAGATAACATTTATATTTTTCGCTTCAAGGGTGCAACCTATAAAACCTATAGATGATGTATGAGAAAACCTGTCCCGTTTAGATGTGTGATTGATTCAAACAGAGGTTGAGTCGATGTCCAGCAAGATAATGCTCCTTATATACATTACAATATAAAATAAGAGAGAGCATTGCAGTCGGATGTAGCCAACTGGAAAATACTCTGATATCAATGTAATGCCGGTTAATAACAGGTGGAGAAGAACAAGCTCATAAATTGCGGGAGGTATAGATATCATAATATGATTCTATTGATTTACACCATCAAGTATATCGGTCTTGGGCGCCGGAGTGGGCGTGGCCAGCCAATTTCTTATCGATCCTTGCAGAGCTACCGGCAACATGCTTTCATAATGTTTTTGACTGTTGCTTACATATTGTGGAAGAAACTGGTCATTTCAGATGTTTAGGGTCGGAGTGCCGTGAGTCGTCGGGGTATGCTTTATCTGAAATTTATATTTAGATGTTTTAAGGAGGTTTTCAGCAAACTACGCCCCAAGTTTGGTGACTATATCTTTAAAATACTACGAGGTGTACGATTTTATCGACTTACTTCCAGATATATCGATTATTGAGATTATGTAAGCAGGAGACGGACGGACGACAGACTAACAGACATCATGACGGACCTTGCACTAAACCAATAAACTCTTATACCTTCGCTATCAGAGTATTAAAATATATATGCAAAGAGCCAATAATGCCAATAGAAACTTAATTTAATTTTTCCGAGTACATTTAAGTTCAATGTTTAAATTTGTGAGAGTATATAAGTGATTTCTTTGCATTTGTATTGATTACATCTGATGATTTGACTACATAATTATTACTTACATTAAAGTAATTGCTGTCATTATGTGAACCATCATAGGCATATCCAGTTATATCGCCGTAATCGATATCTTCTCCTCCATAGTAGTCCATCATAGTTGAATTTTCAGCTAGGTTCGACATTTGTCTTCGATTTGGAATCTGGTTATTTTTTAAATGCTTATTCAGCTGTTGTTGAATATCATCTAGTGTTGTTGTTCTATTAAATTGAAATTGTATGTTAGTGCCAATAAAAACCAGCTAAGTCAATCCTCATACATTAACAAATCCTCTGTGTCAAGTTTTATACGGTTAAGATATTTTATTTTTAAAACTGAGCGACTGTGGAGATGGAAATACACACATGAACAGGGCTATAGCGACTCGGCTAGTGATGATATAAACACAAATATACTTTATGGGGTTCTAGGCGTCTTTTTGGATGCGCTTTCACAAAAAATTATAATTTCCTCTGAAAATGGGCAACAATGCAAAGAGTTGCACACGCCCTTGGTGACCATCCACACAACTGTGGCTTAGCAAAAACTTAAACCACAGCCTTTCTGAAACATGGAAAAGCTTGAAGCAAAACTTTAATCTCAACACTGAATACGACATACATTAGTAATCATTTTACAAACAGAGATTTGGGTGCATTAAGTATTATTGTTTTTGTTGACCGCTGAAAAAAATATATATTATAGAGATATTTTGTTCTTATGTGGTGTTGGTATCTGGTCTGAAAAACTTGTGGGATGGTTTAAATAAGCAGTCCCGGACAAACGGCGAGTGTGATTACGATAATTGTTAAGACAAGGCGCCTGTGTTACAGCCTTTAAAACCAACCTCCTATCCACACTTATCTCATTCCGGGTCTAACTAAGGTACTACTCCAACCGTACCGAGAGTCAACTTGGCTGGAAGCTCTGACTTAAAACTAACTCAGTCGTGAACGGTCAGGTAAATGCCGACCGCCTGTTCTAATTAGCCTTATCCGGATACCTGCTTGGGTGGACCTATTATTTCTCCACAGCTCTTGAACCGAATTAAGTAAAATAATACGAATATCAAACTGCCGCAGAATCTCCCTGCAGCTAATGTAACAAGACAATTGAGGATCGATTCCAGGACTGGGGAGATATCCTCACATGTGGCAGACCACCCTGCACAACGTGGTACTCCGGCCAAGCATGGTCGGACCATACAGCGTGTATTTAGTAGGTCAAATGGGTAAGGCCGACGTGGGGCTTTTCATTATGGTGGGTAACTAAGCGAGCGGATGAAACAAATGCGCAGGCACCATATCTAAATTTTCATGAGGTGTTGCGTTTGAGTATTTACCGTTAGTCGATTGTAAGTCCTCTAAAAAAAAGGTGGAATTCTTAATTGTAGTATTTTGCTGGGTAGTGACTTGTGTTTCAGGTATCTACTACGTGCTTTATCTACTGAAATCACCTGACTTGTTTGTTATTGTTTCTAAGATCATTTAGGACTTACCTCCTCAGCCAAGCATTATACTTAGCAGAACCATCGTCGTATAGTAATGTTTTTACTGTTTCGATTGGAGAGCGAAGCATTTTACCTTCATCGTTATATGCATTTGATATATTTTGCAATTTGCCAATGCGATTTTTTATTTTAAGTTCATTACTTCCAAAATTCCAGTTCAACATTTGATTGGACAGGTAATTAGATGCCATGTATTGTTGCATCATTTTTCTGAAATAAAAGTCGCATTTAATTTAATTCTAATCCATAAGGCTGAAAATTAAATATATCAGTTTATCATCTACCTGTGGTAGTTCATTGTGTGTAAGCCAGAGATAAAGTCTTTTGTATATTTATGTCCGAATGTCTCCTTAAAGCGGTCAACAAAAATATGCAAAGGCATCATTTGAGTAGTTAAAATATCCTCTACATTAAAACTGATCTCGTCATTGGCAATAACACAATGCAGATTCAGAACGAGCAGCAAACATTGTACTAAAAATTTAACTTGATTCCCTAAGGCCCTAATGGAATTCATTTCGATGTAGTTTTTAGAAAGAGTTCTGTCTGTGTACTGAGGTTTGGTAAATGTGCGCCTTGTAATTATGTTAGTCTTTTGTCTTTTAACATTGCGGAGGGCTTTCTAATTTTGTTATGAGGCATGTAACGCACTTACGATGACATTTTCAACTCCATAAAGTACTTATATTCCTAACCAGCACGAATTATCTCAGTCACAATCTATATCACCACACTACATCACAAAGATCTTATTTCAATATAATACCATTACAGTCAATTTTAGGCATCGGACTAATAAGTCAAATTCAAAATAACATAATACTGAACTCTGATCTGTGAGAGTATTTCATTTTCGGTGTACACAAAATAGCTTCTTTCTTGGTTTTTGATCACAGAAAGTCACTGGTTCTGCTCTAGTTGATATTGCAATTTTGTATATGTATATGTACATATATGTATATGTATATGTATATGTATATGTATATGTATATGTATATGTATATGTATATGTATATGTATATGTATATGTATATGTATATGTATATGTATATGTATATGTATATGTATATGTATATGTATATGTATATGTATATGTATATGTATATGTATATGTATATGTATATGTATATGTATATGTATATGTATATGTATATGTATATGTATATGTATATGTATATGTATATGTATATGTATATGTATATGTATATGTATATGTATATGTATATGTATATGTATATGTATATGTATATGTATATGTATATGTATATGTATATGTATATGTATATGTATATGTATATGTATATGTATATGTATATGTATATGTATATGTATATGTATATGTATATGTATATGTATATGTATATGTATATGTATATGTATATGTATATGTATATGTATATGTATATGTGTATGTATATGTATATGTATATGAATATGTATATGTATATGTCAAAAATTTTGAAACTATTTTACCGGTAGCTCAGGTTGGTAATATCTCCTCAGTTGTACTCATCACGAGGGTGATCGCTGAACTTCGGACATGGTCTTCATATAGACAAGTTCTTGGTAAAGGGACATGTCACGATTTGAGGTAAGGCCGGGCTAAGGTGTAACGCGATAGTCAGCTTGACTGGGGCCCGTAAATAGCTCAGTCGCTCACGGAGCATATCGAATACCTGGCGACCTCCGATATTAATAAGCCTTACCTGATATTGCCGATCTCTGTGCTAGCGGAAATCGTTTCTCCGTAACTCGCATGATTCAAATGGATCATCTTAATAAAAATAAACCGAATAAGGTCTATCCGGGAACTAAATTGGTCGCAATTGACAAGCCAGTCGAGCAGGATCCCTTTTCAAAAATCGATGCAACCGACGACGAGTTAGAATCGGGGTATACATCCGACGCGTCGATACTGACACGTGGCCTAGTGGCTATGTGTCGGGAGGTCGATGAGGATGACTTCTCGCCGTCCGACGATAAGGACAGCAATAAAACAACGGTGGGTGTTTCATCTCCAGATGTCGCTGCGACTTCTACAGAAAAACCTCCACCATCGTAAAACAGCATATGCTGCCCTAATGCTCCGCCTGGCTGGAGGCGGAGTCGATATTGCACTAGTTCGCGAAAAGACATCTTAGTATTTTCCTGCTCAATAATTTTAACAATGGCGACAATGCCGCAATAAGCCTGTAACTACAGCCATCTCCAATAAGGCTACGCTCGTCGTACATGGCCTACGACAGCCTTGGACCTCCACCAGACGAGATCGTAAAATCTTTCGTTATAGTTATAGCTTGTGATGCCAATGCTGACCACTCCCAGTGGGGTAGCACGGATAGATATTTGAGTCACTCTTAGCATTCATACTGAATACTAATCCTCTGATCTGTGATGTGACATGATCCCACTTCTAATTGAGTTCCAAACTTGGTGTATGGCACTTCAGCCCCGCATATGGTAAATTATGGTCCACAAGACTTAATAATGGTGTCTGACTGATTTGATGTATTATTATTTAGTCCTTAGGTTAGTATTTAGTCCTTAGGTTCAGAAAGCGACGGCCAAGAATTTCAATTAACATCAAAAGAAGCACGGTCCAGGTCAACGCCCTATTTGCCGTTCACCTCATGTTGCCATTTGTTGCTAATTTTTACTAAACAGCTTAGACATGTTAAGAAAAGAATGCATACTTTTTTAGATTAACTTTATTAAGTAACAAATACGTATGTACTTAAAACTAACAATGTATCTTATTAATTATAATGTTAACTTTCTATTTCACATTTTGTATGCTAATGTAAAGTATACAACACTTCCGTACATTTATGTACATAAAGTATGTGTACGCATGATTTTCTTTCAAATGTAATTTTTAGTAGTATTAATTAGTGCATTGACATTTTGCAGCATAGTTATAAAATAATAAATACATTGCTCTGATCTCGAACAGATAGTTATACCGTTATATCATATATGCCAACAGAATGAACTAAGTTTCAATGGTAAACCAAAAATATTGACACACACTTAAATTCTAACAACAGATCACTGTGTTAAGGAATATTTTCTCAATGTCTAGTTTCATTTTTTCTCATTATTAATGTATGCCAACCAAAATAAAAGTTCCTCAAAGTTCACTCGACTGAACAGAAAGAAATTGAAATTGACAGATAAACATAAAAAATAAGCATTTAGATAATCGGTTAAGATAACCACCGCATTCACTGGTCACTAAGAAAACGGGTTCAAATGGGGTTACATATGTATTTGCTAACTGTCTATATTTTGAACCAGGTGTCTAATTTGAATATGTACGCACAATGTCTTATAACTAAACTTCAAGTAACACAATAATAATTTTGCAATTGACCAACACCGTCGTCTTACTTAAAGTGTCATATTTTTTATTGTATTATCTATCATCCAAGGGGATTTCGGTGTATGTATAAGCTCACACTTATACTGTAACAAACTTTATCAATTATTCTTCGATGTCCTTTTCAAGCTTCTGTGCAGCCTTATTTGTATACAAATGTGTTTAAAAAATACAACTCAATATGCATAAAATCGGACAGATGCTACAGAAAATTCATCTGCGTGCCAGACCTTATGTGCCCCTTCAGAATCTTTTCAGATCAAACAAACACTTCATTAAGTAACATCGCATTAAAAATATTAGTACTCGATTAAAAAAAAACTGGCGTCCTAAATTAAAAATTGAAGGGGCACCGATCACTCAGTCAGGAAAAACTGCTTTATAAAAAAACAAAAATAAGAATAAAAACAAGCACGCAATTAAATTTGGTTCACAAAAAAAAAACGCTATTATTTTATTATTAAATTATATAACACTGGCTTCGACCGATTTTTGTGTTTTCTATAAGTAAAACAAATAAGTTTGGAACCGTACAACTTTAACACCACTTAAAAAAAAAATTGTTTTTTTTTTTTGGATTGAATGGAAGAAAACAAAAACCTCTGTTTTGTATACATTGTTTGATCAGGTCTTCAAAAATCTTCAATAATATATGGAATTCTTTAAAAATTAGTTTAAGGTCCTAAATTAAAAATTGAAGGGGCACCGATCACTCAGTCAGGAAAAACTGCTTTATAAAAAAACAAAAATAAGAATAAAAACAAGCACGCAATTAAATTTGGTTCACAAAAAAAAAACGCTATTATTTTATTATTAAATTATATAACACTGGCTTCGACCGATTTTTGTGTTTTCTATAAGTAAAACAAATAAGTTTGGAACCGTACAACTTTAACACCACTTAAAAAAAATATGGTTTTTTTTTTTTTTTGGATTGAATGGAAGAAAACAAAAACCTCTGTTTTGTATACATTGTTTGATCAGGTCTTCAAAAATCTTCAATAATATATGGAATTCTTTAAAAATTAGTTTAAGGTTATTCACAAGAAAATTAGATATTCTCCTTTTGTGATATATGTATAGGACTCTTACAGTTATTATGCCACTTTCACTTGTTTTTAATGCAGTTAATGCTCAGTTACAAATTAGGATATTAAATATGTTTCTAAATTCCAGACTATTACTATAAGTACATATTGACATGATACTAAAATAATTAAACAGAAGTATTCACGATACCGCACACTCCACATTTTACATAGCTTCTACATTTATGTTATTAATTTGATCTTGTCTGCGGAAAATTTCGTATGTAGTGTTCGAGGATATGAGACGGTAGTGAAAGTTATTGGCAGTAATGGAATCTCGTAGTCTTCGTTTTGATTCTTTAAAAACAAGTCGCGCAGCTACGGACGGACATGCTTCGATCGACTCACTTTTAATGTATCTCGCCCGCACTCCCTAATGTGATTCTCCTCAAGCCCCAGTTAGCTTAAGTCAATTGGAAAAATATAAAAAGCTTTTAGTTTTATTACGCTTCTGCATATTCTCAAATTTAAAAGAGCATTTAGCTTGTACTCTGTTACCGAAGGTATTCATAATTGTGGTGTTATGTCCACTAGGAGTCTAAGAAATCGCGATAATAGAAAAACCCAGATATCTCCCACAATTTTAAGAATTTGATTAAGATATTATCATGAATTTTCATTTCTAAATTTTATTAGAACTCTAAAATATTTTTGAAAAGTATAAAAAAAACATATGTTGTGTTCTGTTGACGTCTATGTGGACAATCCCCTATATTTTTAATATCAGTTTATTTTGTTAACTTAGAAAGTTTTTCCTGGAAACCAGAATAGCTTTCGTTTTCTAAATTTAAACTTATGTCAATTTTGCGAGTTATTATTTGGGTTTCAAATTTAAGCAAAACAATAATTGGTTACAATTTAAACAGTCTGTCCCTTCTAAAATTCGATGCCAATTTTACCGCTGACGAAGTTGCTTTTTAGTAAAAATTGGAAAATTTTAAAACGCAGAGAACATTATTAATAGTCTGTTGAAAAGGCGATTCAGCAAATATAATAACATAATTTTTTTAGACCGAAGGTGGGAATGTCTATATATTCCACAGCTTTTGAGCAGGGGTCACATTAGAGTCAATCTTCCTGATGACTTCCTTCAAGCCAGATATATCTTCCCTATTTATTCCCTAAATTGCTTTTTATTACCCACATACTTGGGCTCCAATAAATACACACTTTCCATTCATTTCGATTCTATTGCTCCATTATCAAGAAACTTTATCAACATTTTTTTACTCGCGGGTTAGAGGAGCGAACTCGTTCTTATTTGTTTAATTAAATTGGATGACAGACCATAAATGTTGTTAAAATTAAAAAAAAATTCTTCTTTTAAATTGGCAAAACTATTAGAAATTATATTCAATTAAAGAAACTAACTTAAATGAATAGTGGTCAGTTTAATATAATATATTCTCTTTTGGAATAAAAACGCTATTGCGCAGGTCTGCAGCGTCCTGCTGAAGTTCCTGAAAACTCCAAATCTGTCTGCTCGATTATAGGAATCCGATCATCATATAAAGTTGGCGCTTGCAAAATTATGCCAGCAGTACCCGCCAAAACAGCTAATGTAAATATCCATAGAAAGAGTCTATCCAACACCATTGCGACATATTTCCAATCTTCTTTTACCTTAAAAAAATAAGGATTGGAAATAGAATTACGTGGAATTACATATTTATTACTTACTTTTGTAGAATCCTCCTGCATTTTCGTATGCTCTGCTATAAATCGTACACAAAAACAGCTACGATGAACGCGTGGTGGGCATTTTGAATGAGAAAAACCTGGGTTGCACAATATTGGACTTTTTATTCCAGAATTTCCCATATCTAAATCAGGGACAGCTGTCAAATCATCTGAGCTAGAATGAGTAAGTTGTGGCAGCGGTCCATGAACTTGACAACTTCCTCCAAAAGGTCCCGTACTTGTTAAGCTACAGTATAGAGAAAAATATAATATTTTTAATTCATCATCAAGGAATATTAAATTTATATTATTAAGTAAAACATAATCAAACTAGTACTTGCAGAATTCAAATAAGATATTTTTAGTTTTTTTTTTAATAGGAATAAAAAATTATGTATCGATTTCTCCAAAACTTTTCTAAAAAGTATAAAGTATCTGTGTGCTTTTTAACATGCATTGCAAATATTATTTTTTAATATTTCGTTTAAAGAACTCTAAGCTTTTAGTTTTCTGTGTCTTTTTATACTTTGATGCCGAAGGTATCATAGTATATTGGTTTTGTGTCTTAGTCAAGCTGTCCGTCTGTATGAACGCAACTTTTTTCGACACCCTTAGATATAGAGACTTGATACGTGGAACATATACTGGTGTGTGCCTAAGTGTGAAAATTTGAGTTTTACGTCCACTAGGGGGTTAGGAAATCAATAATCGCTATTCGCAAATCGATAAAGCACATATCTCCCACAATTTTAAGGCTACAGCCACCAAATTTGGTTGGTAGGTTGGAGATGTCCTTCAAAAATCGGCATACGCCACGCCCACCTCTGCCGCTCCACGACCCTGAAAATTTAAAATGGCTATATCTCCTGAAGTTTTGAGCCCTCAAATTTGATAGGTATATTACTGTTAGCCGTCTCTAAGAACCGATAAAAAAGATAATCGCCAAAGCCGTTATTTAGGAAAGTAAAAATCGATAAATCCGCATATCTCCCACAATTTTAAAGAAATCAAACTTGGAAGGCAACTTGCTGGTAACCTCCTCCAAAGATCGGCATACAAATTAAGACCGCCAGGAACTTCGGCTCTAGATATCTGAAATGCGCATATCTAACACAATTTGTAAGCTACAGTCACCAAATTTTAAAAGGTAACTCGCCCAAGAAATCGATAAAAAATTGGATGTCCACACTTAATCCGCCTCCCTAAACCGATACACCTGTTAGTGTAAATCGATAAGACCATATATCTAACACAATTTGAAAGCTAGAGTCACCAAATCTGAAAGGTATATTGCTAGTAACACCCTTTAAAAATTCGGAAAACAAATTTTGGGCCACGCCCACCCCCGCCCACAAAAACGACTAAAGCTTATATCTTCTGCAATTTAAGAGCTAAAGTTACCAAACTTGGAAGGTAGATTACTAAGATCGATCTCAAAAAAATTTTTTTGGCCGCCCCACTCCACCCCCAAAATTCCCAGAAGCATATTTCTCACGCAAATTAATAACTGGTTACCATACTTGGAAGGAAGATTACTAGGAACTTTCTCTAATAATTTGTTAGGCCACGCCCACTCTCGCTGCCAAAATTTTCATAAACCCTGTGATCTGTGACCATGGGCCATATTCTGCCTTCTTAGTGACTTCAACACAACAACAGCGCAAGACAAAAGTAACGACGCGGGCGCGACTGTCAAAAAGCATACGAAATCAAGAAAAGATATGTAAGTAAACTGCGGCCAACACCAACAACAAAATTACTTGTGAGAAAAAGGAGACAAAAATGTATAGATAATGCAGAGTGTAAAACACAAAAAAATTTAAATATTAGAGAGCAACAATGCAACTTCATAAGTAACGTGCAGTTTGTTTTAACAATAATGCGATTTAAAGAACTGCGAAAATCGGGAATTAAAACAGTATTAGAACGATAAAAATAAAGAATTACAAGGCGCAAGAAAAAACATTTCCGTTCCGAATGCGAACTAAGTACTATTACTAAATTTTAATATATACGAAAACAATATCAGGAAGTTGTATTTTAATTTACCTTTGTGTTGTCAATTCTTCCTTTGAGGCTGTGTTGCTATACCCCGCGGAAACTAGGCGATCAATATTAGTCGAAGAGTAGTATGGATAGAAACAGGCGTGAGCGTCCTTCAAAAGCAATTTGCTGAAAAAACAAGACAACACCGGAGCTTATCAATTAACAGTTTTATATATATTTACAATGCATAAAATTATGCACCGAGTGCTGACTAACTGGAATCGAATGAAGATCCGGCCTGCCGGATGCTGACACTCAGATCCAACGATTGCAGTTGGACTCCGAGTCCGCCTTTGTTTAGGTCAAGGCAGCTATCATTGCCACCTGTGGACAAGCAGAGGTATCCATGCTGTCAAAAGGTGCATGAGGCAACAGAATGTGAGACTCGTGGGCCACCATTAAGACCATAAAGGTGCATGAGGTGCATTCCTCCAGTCTAGTTGATATTTCATCCGGTTGTCCTCTATTCATTGTGTCCCGATAGCTTTTACAAATTAGGTTGGTATAAACTGAGCACTACCCCAGATTACGAAACGCTATCTTACAGTCCGTCATATATTCGACATTTTAAATCAGAAAATAAGTTGCAAATTCAATAAGATTTGCCATATTGCATACGTACAAGGCGTAAACTCAGCATTGACCGGTGTCATCACTTCATGCAGCTATGCTATAAACGTGAAAATGTTCGTGATTCTCAGCGAACATGACGCGGTGCTAAGAATTTATATCTCCATGGACTAAGATTGCAGTATCTTCGATTCTTGTAAAATAAAAAATCGCAGAAGTCATTGAGAAATCGGATATGTGAACACATCTAAATATTAAAGGAATTCTGTTCCGAATTTTTCAACACGCGGTCTTGAATATGTAAGATATTTCCGATCTCTATTGTCTAGAACGCTTTCACGTGTTATTGATGTGACAGCACCGTGAATATCATTGTTGCTATTCACTATGAATTTTTGCAGAATTCTTTGTCCCCTCTTAAAGCAAAGTATCGAATCAATACATGTAGATGGCTTACTTCTAAAGTTGAAGTCCCTGATTTTCAACAACTGATTTTAAATTAACCAGACCAATAGGTTTATTAAATTGTCTTTGTGCTATTGAACCATCGAATACACAGTTTGCAATTATTCCAATTACTTTGAGTTGGGCCGAAATCAAGGACTTTCTCTTGTATTGCAAATATGTGATCAGCTGTATTATATAATAAGTTGCAGTAAGAATTCATATCCATGATGCTATTTTCTTCGATTTTTTGGCCAAAATTGAAGCAGCATATAAAAAAGTAGTCTTCATTCCTTTTTAATCGAGGCATCGATATAACTGCATCCTGGCTCATTGCGTGGCATGATATGATAAAATACTATTCGTATATTGGACGCAGGCCAACGCGAGTGCTTTCTCTTGAATCAGACCAGCATTCAATTGAATTTTTCTAAATTAGTCTTAATAAAAGCAATCAATTTATTGACCTTTAGCGAAATCTTATTTTATTAATTAGAAATAATCAGAAAAAATTTTGGAAACCTCAATCAAAATATTACTGAGTGTGGTTGTAGATTGCTGTTGCGTTAAATGCGCATCTTTTTTAATAACTTATAAATTGCACATTGTTAATAGTTTTCTATTTATAACTACTGTAGTGGCTGACAGCGGGTAATTTGTGGATAACTTATATGCACAAAGTTCAAACATATTTTAGAAATATATAAACTGTATCTTATGTTTAATACTTTAGAACAGGTATATGAAAACATCAAAAGATTTTAATATTTTTAAATTAGCTTACCTTGTTTCAAAGTTGTATGTTGGTCGTTTTATAAAGAGGAATTTTGGCAAAAAGTTAATAAAAAGACGCTTTACCCACGGTGCCATTCGGTGTGTTTGTGGAGATCGAAAATGGACGTTCAACACGACAACTGTTACGCAAATGCTAAATGAACAAAAACATTTTAGTGGTGCGAGGTGATATTTTAAGATATAAAACTTACCTTATAGAAACCAATATCATGGCAAATATCAGGTATTTACCCAGTAAAGGTACGACCAACGATGTTGGCGGAATAATTTCGACGACCAGAAGAAAGAACACATGAAGACTAATAAGAATTGATATTGATAGAGTAACCTGCAATTAAATTCATGTTTTTTATTTTAAGTGACTGAAAAATAGTAAAAATAGATTTGGAAAATTCATTGGAACGTTAAGGACAACTTATCTCTTTGTTTGTGCGTTTGACTTATAAAGTGTTCAAATTAGTCAACAATAAATTAAAAACATTAAAGATATACTTCAACTAGTTTTTGATTAACTTCTTAGTCCAGAATGCCCTGCCGTTTCCGTCTTGCTCATCTTACTAATATTAATTAATGGTTTTCTCCTCTGCTGAGCATTTTTCAGCTGCTAAAAATGATTCAATTTTAATTTAATTTCAATTTTATAATGCACAGAATCTATTTGTATCCTTTAAATTAATTTGTACATTTGCAATGTATTGAATCATTTCAAATTGAATAGAATTTCTAACGGATTCGTTGACTAAATATACATAAGCAAACCTCTTAATTGATGGATAACATATGGATAACAGAATTGGGCACCACAACTATAGTAAGAATAAGAAGATGAAGTCATTTAGCGTCAACTAAATAACATTGACATTGTACGAGAAGTCTGCGAGCTTCAAGCAAACAGGGGGTGGAATTCAATCACTACTTGTAATACCTCACTTAAGATCTGACCATGCCAATAGAAAATAAGCTCCGAAAAACTAGAGAAACTGATCCGAGCTATCACTGGATTGATTTGGTACTCATACAATCAGACTGTCCATCCCCTACAGCGATATGTGCAGAATCTACCCGACCAAGGAATAGAGTTATCGATTCATCATTTCCTTTATCATTGTCCGGGTTTTCGTAGAGGAAGGCAACAATTTCTAAGGTCTCCTTTCTTCTCCGACATATTCAAGCTCTCCGATATAAAAACAAGGTTAGATTATCCTCACGATCAAACCAATGCATGGTATTATCCGATATGGCTTCAAAAACGTGGCCATTCGGGGATACCAGTATGCCAAGAGCACGGAAAAACCAGACAGTCTTGAACTGCGCTCGGACAAATCTGAACTAAACATGACAGCCCTCTATGGCTTAACTCCACGTATATGGGACACGATCAACTCGCTCCTGAGGAAACGAGTTACGATCAGTGAGGTCAGATATATCGGCATTTGAGCGGATGCGATGCAGTCGCGAAAGCTGTTAGTGAGGAAGTACGGGCACGAACAGAAGGGTGAATCAATTTTTTTATTTTATCCTTTTCTATTGATTTGGTAACGAAAAATAACGAACTGACGTTTGTTATGAAACACAGCAATAGGTGCTTGCTTCATCGTGTTTTGGAGAGTTTTCGAGATACATTCCTTCTCTGTCTCAAAGGCTTTAACAGAGATGGTTTCCTCTAAATAGGCAGCAATGTTCTGAAACCATCGTAGAACTTGTAATTAAATTGTCAAACATATAAGCACCCTTTCCAAAGTCTACCACACACGAAGTATAAAAGCGAAGAAAACTAATCGCTTATCATTTTTCATAAACAAACTGGTGGGGAAGCTTTAGAGAACTTAAACCCGACAGGTTACTGACAATAATTGAAGATAGGCTTTAAACAATTTTCAGTTGAATAAGTCACTAGGTAACCTAGTCACTAAACTTATTCACTCTGGCACAAAAGTCGGAAACTGTATCCGAAGTACTTACTACAGTTTTTTATTCCTAGGTCGTATACCTGACTACAAACAAAAATAGTGATTGTTCATAAGGCGAGACAGCCTTCACATAGCTCACAACATAACATAATGAAGATGTCAAAAACAGGCAAAAAAAAAGGTTTTTTTGTTTTTTCGTGTCTATGAGCTCGCCGGTTTTTATAATCGGTGTAGACTTAACATTTGATGCCACTTGCAGATTAATTTAATTTTATGTGATCGATAACTCCTCCCGTTTTGCTAATATCGACCAAATCGATTACTGAAACCAATAAAATAAATGTAGCTTTCAGATAAGTGAAAACGTCAGGATATCTCAAAGTCGAGCTATGTCGACTAGAGTCTTCTAACTCATTTTAACGAAGGTCTGCAGTTTATCTATATTAATTAAATTAATAAATAATAAAAGAGTATACACTACTGAAATATCTATATCAACCACGTTTCTTCAGGCAGACAGAATTTTGTGGGATGAATAGCTTATGCGTATTTCCAAATACTAGAAGGCAAAGAATTGGATTCGGACTGCAAAGTGCTAATGTAATTAAGATGTACTTACCTTTTCCCCACTGTCCGAAGGCAAGTAGAAAGTAAGAACTGTTAAAAATGAGATGCCCATGCAAGGTATAATTATGTTGACTGTGTAAAAAAGTGTTTTTCTTCGCATGGTTATATTGAACGTTATATCCAGGTAAGGCTCATCACAACATGTATAAAATTTTTCATTCCTGCAAAAAAAAAAATATATATTTTATTGTTAAAATATGTATACATATTATTTAAATTATTTTGACCGTATGTTTTGTCATTGCGTTTAAGAAACTAATCTAACGATCTCGAATCGAGATCGTGACTGCTAGAATTATTAGAACAAGTACCAATTTAAAAAATTGGTTGGAAGGTAATCGCAAGAAAATCAAACAATTCCTCATTAAACTTTTTCTTCCAACTTTTATCCAGCGGATTTTTGTGAACGAAATTCCCAAAATGAATGCATTGAAATAGTATAAATATTGGAATGTATTTTAGAATCTATCAAGGGTCCAATTTTTTCCGCCCATTGTGTAGGTGTTCTATAACAAATAAAACACGTACCGGTGTTAAAGTGTGCTTGAAGACAATAACAATAACTCTTTCGCAAATGCAGTGTGGTAGAAATATGAACATTGAATTAATAAACTGTCGAAATATCACAACTGATTTTTATACTTTGATACCAAAGGTATCATAGTATATTAGTTTTGTGCAATGTCCGTCACACTATCTATCCGTCTGTATGAACGCAACTTTTTTCGACACCAGTGGATTAGAAAATCAATAAGATTCATAATTCGAAATCGATGAAGCCACATATTTCCCACAATTTTAAGGATACGGTCTCCAAATTTGGTTGGTAGGTTGTTGGCGATGTCCTTCAAAAATCGACATATGCTAAAAATTTGAATTGACTATATCTTCCGCCGTTTTTGAATTAAAACCGTCAAGTTTGGTAGGTATATTACCAATAGCCGGCTCTAAGAAACGATAAAAAACTCTATAGCCACTCTGTCTCCCTAAACCGGTACACTTGTTAGTGTAAATCGATAAGAACATATATCGCACACAATTTGAAAGCTAAACTCGCCAAATTTAAAAGCTTTATTGCTAGTAACATCCTTCAAAAATCCGTAAAAATTTTGGACCCCGCCCACTCCTGCACAAAAATGATAAAACCAAATATCTTCCGCAATTTAATAGCTACACTTACCAAACTTTGAAGGTCAATTACTAATAACGTTCTCCAAAATATTTTTTTGGCCACGCCCACTCCCACCTCTAAAATTCGAAAAAAAACCTATATCCCATAATTTAATAGCTACAGTTACCAAACTTGGAAGAAGATTAATAAGAACTTTCTCAAAGAATTTTTTTCAGCCACGCCCAATACCACTACTAAAATCCACAAAAAAAAAAGAACCCTTAATTTAAGAGTTACCGTTACCAAACTAGGAAGGAAGGTTACAAGGAAACTCATCCAACAAATTTTTTCGACTACACTTACTCCAAAATTCTCAAAAGCCTATATCTACCGCAATTCGAAAGGCACGCTTGAACGGTATTTCTTGGCTACACCCACCCTGTCCTTTGCTATTTATTATTCGCTGGTATTACTTATGGTATCAAAGTATTTCGCAGTCGGATACTACCGACTGCAACGTCGGGAAATAGCGGAAATTCAGGATTTCTCTATAATGACAGAGTGGTATTGTAAACGTGATCAGGAAATCTATAAACTGATCTTCGTTGCGTCCAATCTATCCGCTTTGGCAGATTGTCAATTTTATACACTTCTAGAGCGTATTATACGTTTTTTATGAAATGTGTAACACATTCATATACGGATTCGATTCGTGTGTTTATTATTGTCTAAGTGCTAGAAGTTTAATTGCAGCACAGCCACTCATTTTAAGTTTCAAATCTATAGTTTAAAAAATACGGAAAGTCAGATGGATCGACATAAAAGTCCGACGTTGGCATACATCATAACAGAAAATAAATGTTTTCGGAGTGACTTGTGTGTAAATTCTCTAAGATCAATGTGTTCATTCCGAATGAGATACGGATAAGCAGACGGGTAATAACAAGAGACTCATAGATACACAGCTTGATTCTGATGCTTATTACGAATAATCGATCCGTATATATGTTTAGCTAAAATTTTGTGAAAGTAACTTACCGAACAGCCGGCACCTCAAGAATATCCCATTCGACAGACATGTAGAACTCAGATAAATCAACGCCAACGTCAACAATATTGCTTCCTTGTTGCTCGTCCATGTGCCTCAAGTCGACCTAATAAAGGTAAACAAATTTTTGGTACACGTGTATAATATAGTTATTAGTATTTATGAAGGTATATGTATTTTTGATGTACATACATATAGGCATAGTACTATTAAATAATAAGCTGACCAATAAAAAATACAAAGGTTTGTATGGGTTTGAAAAAATTGATAACATTAATTTTTCTAAATGTTGTATGTCGTCGTGAACCAATATATTTCATGCTCCTAGTATAAACTCAAATTAATCTTTACATCCATGTTTTTTTTTTGTAAATTTAAATAATTTAACTACTGCTGGCAATGTCAATTAAAATGCATTCATTAATACGTTTTCATGCCAATTATTACAGATTGTAAGAAATCATGTATATTTGTTATATATAAATTAAATTACTAATTTTATGTAACAAAATATATGTTCGTAATAAATATAATTTTAATTTAACTTATTTGATTAAATTAAGAAAATAATTTATAGCATGCAATATAACTGCATGCACACGATATAATTCAAAATTATGAAATCGAATGTGTAATTCCGTTGTCCCTTAATGTACTTTCAAGATCTAGTGTACATATTATTGATAATAAACCTTTATTTAAAAACATTTTTCTTGAAAAATTTCCAAACTCTCAAAATAGTAAACGTAGGTATTAGATAATTATTTATTATCGGTACTGCCTTTTTACAAAGCGACTGCTGCTTCTCAAATAAAAAGTCGCATGTCAGATCAATCAATATGCTTCAGCCAAGCGTTCTGAATTTTTGTTTAATTTTAAAAGTCTCTCATATACTTCGATTTATTTATGTAAATTCTTTCCAGATTTTTGATGCACTCAATCAATTGCAAACAACAATCTTGGTCAATCTGGAATACACAAGCGTATCCAGAACCTCAGCACGAGAATCTTTGAAAATTTTAAAGCAAATATTATCTTTATAGAGTCGGATAAGCTTCTTATTAGTATATTTTTATATATTTTTAAGCGGCTCTTGCACGATGTAATTATTGTATGCTTTCGAGTGCAACTTTTATCACGCATCGTATAGATACGTTCGTTTTGTGCAACTACTATATATTTGGAAACGCTTCTAGTTGGTGCATGAACAATGAAAAATTTGATAAAGTGCTGCAGAGTGTAGCAACAAATTATCAATTAATAATAACCGGAAAGTAACAAAAAATCGAAGATAGATTAAAAGTTATTTGTAAGAGGTCTTAAATTAAAGAAAGTTCGTAACATTACAGAAATTTTACAATCTTCAGTATAAGAAATTTATATGGTATAACTGTGTAATTATTCACAAGTGTAGGCATTTTGAACATATAATTGAGCTGAAAAGGCTTTGTACATTTTAGTCCATATATAACCTTTATACCAAACACACACTATGTAAAAGAATGCCTGTTTTCATATAACGAATTTTTGATTATGAAAACCAGGCGCTCTTCTAAAGCTGTAAACAAAATTCAATAAAAATGCGCTCTTGCAAACTTACACGACTACACATTTACACAACATAGCGAATAACCAAGGAGTTTACCTTAAAGTTGAATGCCATTAACGAAATAAAAAAGTGATATTCAAATAGTGTGTTTTTTAAGTTTTTTCCTAACTGAATAGTAGTGATCCAGATGTGACAGAATGAGAGTTAAATGAACAAATTTGTCACACCCCAATTATATGTATATATATAATTTCAACTTTTCAGAGCATTGGTTTTGATCAGAAGTTTCTCATTTATTTACTAATTTTTTATTGTCTCAGCCGCATTTATAGCTATTAAACCGGTTTTCCGGATAGATTTTCTTTTTACCTTTTGAAATTAAGTAATCCGGATAAGTTAACATGCACGAAAATTGTTAATTTTGTTGTGTCTTCTTGTTTTTAACCTTTATTATATTGAAATAGTATTTTTTAATAACTGCAGTGTGCATTATTACCGAAAATAGAAGAGTATCTTGGTGTTCTTTAATATCCGTTTCTCCGAGCTGCAGACTTATACCTTGCAAAAATATTGTTGATCAAGTCCACGTCCGACAAAGTATTAACATTAGGGTGCATTGCCCATTAGCAGTTGGCAAATCGATAGCTCCTCAAAATACCGTCAAGAATAATTCAAAATTTCTGTAATTTTAAATGCAGAGCCACTAAACTTGAAATTGCTCGTAACCTCCTAAAAATAATCGGCTTATATTCTGGCCTCAGTTAAAAGTTTAACTAACTTGGGTAGATTCATAAATACTTATAATGCTTAAGTCGAGACAATTTGACTGCACTCAGAAAAAAATCAGCCTGAATTTTAGAAAATCGCCCTCAAATTTAGAAAGTTATTATTGTTTTATATATAATTAAACATACGAAAAAACAATTTCTTAATATTTGAAAGCATTTTTTTGATATTTAAAATATTTATGAAAAGTAGATATGGAAACCATTATTTTACGAAAAAGTCCTTCTTACTTGAAAGTTAGTAATAAAAAAATTTGCTCAGTAAGAAGACACGTGAAGTTTTTTCAAGTAAAATGATATGCATTTTTATAAGCTATTTAAAATGGTTGTAAATGTAAAATCTTAAAATATTTAATAATAATATAAAAAAAACAAAATGTCTATATCTACACAAATAAAAAAACACAAAGAAATTTGACAAATCTAAAATTTAAATTTTAGAAAAATATAGATTACAATTCCTTGGTTTTTAGGAAGACACAATTTTCCGTTTTATAAAAGGCGATATTCTAAGATTCAGGGTGATTTTTATCCTTAAAACTAGTTTGCATAGAAACAGACACACAAGTATGACGGGAATAGCGAAGCCCATTGATGATCACTCTTTATTTTGTCGAAGTCGTCTCTTTCACTTCACGAGGGCATAAAAATATTAAATAGTTTTTGCTTGTTAGCAGGCAATTTAA
This sequence comes from Drosophila glabriapex, assembly GCA_035042305.1. Classification (NCBI taxonomy): domain Eukaryota; kingdom Metazoa; phylum Arthropoda; class Insecta; order Diptera; family Drosophilidae; genus Drosophila; species Drosophila glabriapex. The sequence continues at coordinate 69,702 of JAWNLN010000070.1, forward strand.
TAGTTATTTACACCATATTATTATTATGCCATCAAATGCTTCGATTCTGAAAAACGGTTATTTAAATCAATTCGTTTGGAATCTAAACATATTAAATGTTAAAATCAAATAAATATAGATTTATATTAACTTAAAATCAGTTTGTATTTTGCCCATAACACCCTCTTAATATGATGTTAAATCACATACAATATTTTATAAATAATAAAATAAAATGTAAAAAATACATTTTTCTCAATTATAAAAATTAATTTTTCCTTGCTAAATGAGGTCGATATAATGAGGAAATAATTTGATATTTTTCTGTCTGTATCTCAATGAACCCGATTTTACTAGATACATTATTGGACTTAAGCAATTCAGCTACAATAACTCCACCCAACAGCAAAATATTACTATTTGAAAAAAGCTTACAGTTTTGAAAACTTAATATGATATTCTATAAGCCATATTTGATCAGTGTTTAATAAGAAAAGACACAGTATATGATAGAACTGTTAAAATTTCCAAAAAAAGAATACATTTTAATATACTTCATTTTAGGAAAATTCCCCGTTTAATAGAAAATCTTAAATTAATCTTTTGTGTAAAATCGACATCTTCAAGGTCAGATAGTAAGAACGGCATGGAAAAGTTCTCAGTACTCTACTTTTCAAATTGGGAGACTATAGCACTTATACTCTAAGAGAAAGAGGTATTCAAGATTTGGTGGGCAAATTGGTAAAAATAATAATAATTCCTGCATAATTTTAGAGATTACCAAATTTGAAAGATAGAGTTCTAAAAATTTCGAGCGCTGACTACCCAAAACTGTCTCTACCCTCCCGCCAAAAAACTCTTTTTCACATATTCTTAGCTGGGTTTTTATTAGTATCAGTTCCAAGCAACTTTCTCACAAGTTTATTTTGCTTCTGCACGCAAAAGACTGTGCCTTCATGGGTAGATGATTTGCAGCAATTGACCACGACAACGATCTGAACGCTAAAATATTACGCATGTTACACTAATTAATTGATTTTGTGTATGAGATTATATGCATATACAAAATATAAAAGAAATATATGATCAATATGTTTCAATGTCCAAAATTGGAGGCGTGAATACAATGCAACTTCAGACTTTAAGTCTTTTGATTTTGACACTTCTATGTTCAAATTCTAATTAATAATCGTTAGGAGAATCCATTCAATACAACAAAACACATAAAGACAGTCTAAAAATTCTCAAAATATATACTGACATAAATAACATTCCTTAATCAATATAAGAGCAGGCAATCACATAAACTTTAAAGCATTAACGGAACATTCATAAATTAAACCCATTCCAAAATTATAAATATCATGCATTTTATCTATCATTCTGATATATTACATGCATTTAATTTTATATCCTACAGCATAAAGAATATTTACAAACGTACGACTTGATTATCGATACCAATATTGTGTATGGACATACACATTTAGGGGTACCACTTATATATGTAAGTAAGTTGATTTTTATGATTTATTACTGTGGATGACAATCCACGCCAGTAACGAAGGTTCAAGAAGGATACTAGCAATATATACATGAAGAAATGAAAATTGTCTCCAATAGTCCGATCAAATCGATTTACATAGTGATCGGATGGTATTTTTTTACAGTAAAAATGTACATACTCTGACTTTTGGTAATTTACAAGAGATGTAGATATGTAATATATAAGTAATGTAACCGCTAGCTTTGCAGAATACGCAAAGCTCGTTATACATAACACCCCATCTGTTTCCAAAATACAGAAGCATTTAATTGTCTTATATATAATTACAAAACTATTTTGAAAAGCTGATGAGCCCGTATTTTAAGAATCCATACTTGTAACCAAATATATTACATCATACAGATCAGATTTTTCATATGTATTTTTCAGTTATGTAGTTGCCAACCTTCTTAATAAATGGGCGTATAAGTTTAATGGCCATAATCAAACGACTATTTTATCCATACCCTCCGCAATTGAATATTGTGAGAATGTCCACAGTTTTACAGCTTGAGTACCCAAATTTGTAAAGTAAGAAATATTCGCGCCCTCACAAATTCCACTGGCCGTTATCTCCCACAATTTTATAGGTAGGGTCCCTAAATTTAATGGGTAGATTACTGATAGCAAAATTTAATTTTTACAATGACAAGTATATATTTAATTTAATATAATTACTTTTTGTCCTTATTCCTTTCTTAAAGCTATCGATCGGCGGCTTATTACGATAAGAATAGGACAGGATTTTACGATGTCGATATATATACATATACATTTTTTTAGTGCAAATCGATTAAACAACATAACTCCCATAATTTTTAAAGTAGAATCACCGTAAACTGAAAATAAACAAACATATGATGATATTCTAACCTATCATTAATATCATGCGGCGGCCCATTTCGAAAAATGCAGATTTTTAAACGCAAATATGAAGTAGATAAACATTAAATAGGTGAACACATTACAGTTGGTCTTAAGCGACTGCGGAATACTCTAATACCAGTATTATTAATTCACTTCTTATATTTGTTGATTCTATCTGAAAAATTACGACAGATGCATGCTTATTGACCGGTATAAACAGCGAAGTCGAATAGCCACGTTCGCCGTTTTGTCTGTGCGTACGTTGAAAGCGTAGTCTCAGAGACTATAATAGCTAGAGTCATATCGTATTGAATATAAGTTATCGTTACAAGTGATCTTTATTTGATCGAAAACTTCCTCGTATTTAATCAAATCAATTCAAATCGATGGATGCACCAAACTTGCAACAATGTTGCAAATATCTAATTTTTTTGAGGTCCAAATCGTACAAAGAATGTTCAAATATTTCATGATCAGACATCAGAGACAGAAGTTATTTATGGAATGATTTCCCCTGCTTAGGTACCCAGAGAATATAAACCACAGCTATTACCTTAAGAGCACCGATTGCAGGAGGTATATTTTATTTATTTTGGAAATCTTGTAAATGAGTACAGATGTTTTTTATTATAACCTGAGTAAAGAAGCTTGTCTAAAAGTATTTAACAGATAGAAGGAATCATATCAAAAATTCTCTAAAATTCATTTGCATCGAAATAGAGCCATTATTATCATTCCCTTCTATTCGCCTGAACGTCTATATAAACGCTACGATCACAGATTCTATAAAAGCTAGAGACTTCAGATTTGCAAAATTTTTCGCAGATGACGTTTGTTTTATTTGATCGAAACCTTATTTCGTTTCTCTAATATCGATATTAATTGATTACCGATAGGAAAAAAGTCAGAATTGTCAAGATAATGCCTACCAATTCTATATTAATATACCTTGGGCAAAACATCGAGGAAATGTAAAAATGAAACAGCACCAAGCGCAATTATTTTCTCGGCATATTTGAATAACCACGCATATATTTGTGTATAAGTTAATAAGTTGAGTTGTTCTTTTTTAGGCAGTCTGAATATCTACCAGTTTTAAAAGGTAAGGACTATGGTTCAGGTAATTTCTTAGCCGAGATCTTTCAACTAGGGCTTTCTTAATATTTTGCTTACCAAGATTTTCGGACCAAGCTAACGAGTTATGCCTGTTTTTATGATTGCAACAGGTGGCAAGCAGATCATTGACATTAGAATAATAATCTGCAAGGGTATGTAATATTTGGCGGCCCTAAATACAACAAAATTTGCTTAGGTAAATCTGTAATATAAATCGAAATTGAAAATTAAAATTCAGATTTAAAAAAAAAAATTTTCTGTCAGTGGTAAAGTCTACTCATATATTAGTATACCTATATATACATATATATATATATTATGCTTCCATTGACAGGATATATATATACAATATATATTAATACTTACAATATTATTTTTTATATATTTTATATATATGTAAAAATAATATTACTTATGTATGTCACATTAATGTACGTGTGCTTCTCAATGAACTCCGCTGGAGCAATTTTGTTTGAGTGGATCCCTGGATGGTTTAAATCCATATCCTGAGGGTGGCGCTGTATTAAGCCAAACTTGAACTCCAATAGTAGTTCATCATAAATTAGAATCTCGACATAATCTTTTGCTGAACCCCACAATATAAGGGAAGCTAAACATTGGCTTAATATATTTATATTTTCACTTAATTATGGTACCTATTTTAAATTTAGGTATATATGTATATATTTATTTACCTAATAATATACATGTATATCTACTCAAATTATAGAATCAATTATAAAGTTGCTTTAATATTCAAAAAGATATTCTTGAATATGTAATGAACGGCTCGTATTTGAGAATAGGATAATGCATGCTAATCCTAATGCGTAATACAAATTTCCATGCTATTCAAAAAGATTCGGAGACTTAACTAAATGCAAGCCATATAATAAATTATTTAACATTGCAAAGAAACTCGAGTTCTTTTAATGCATTACACACAAAATTTCTAAGTCAAGCTTTGATTAATTGGTAATTGAAAAGTGCATTGTAATTTTGCAAATGTTAAATAAAAAATATAATTTTAAAGGCTTAAGAACGAAAAAATATCATTCTCTCTTTTCTAATTATGCTTTTTTAGTTAAGTTATGAAAAAAGTTGAAGTGTAATATAAATCAATTTTTGCTTGCATGCATGTGCATAGATATGATGATGCTAACATATTTAAATAACATGCAACCATATGGAGTCTTCAAATTTATACTTTTTATGCACTGTAGGTTATATAGTTGTGTATATATAAGATATTAAAGCAATCTTTCCTAAAACAAGCACTCCAATTCTTATTGCATTAAATTTTAAATTTGTATTTATGTAAATATTATATTTTTAGTAAAATGTATACTCTTATATCACTGTAATTTCAATTGAAAACTGGTGGAAATTTGTCTTCTTGCAGGGTGACGTTTGACTTCGTTTGAAAAAGTTTATCTACATATTAAACCTGAATTCTTTTAAAAATGAGCTCTAAATTTATTGACCATTTGAAACCTCATATTCAATCATTGCTATCAATTTTCTATTTTTAATTTAGAAAAAAAAAACCTAAGCCAGCGCCCAAGAATGTAGGCAGTCTGTAGACGGTAGTTTGTTCGATTTGAAAATACGCTTTTGTATTTACAACAAAGTTGGAATGCTTCGCCATAAGCCACATATTTAAAAGACTTTGACATGCTAGCTACCTTTTAATAACCATAATTTGGCACTTCACAAGAATGGTAAATGTCAGGCCAAGTCCACTCCCACCTCCAAAAGTTGGGAAACTTTTAACATCCACATTCCTAAAGCTAGGTCCTAAGTTATAAAGTTATTTTGCTGATTAGCACAAACATATTTTTCCTTGACCAATAAGAGCCACACACCCTCCCCGCAAGAGCTATTGTTTCTACATATTTTCAGCTGACATCATAGCAATACGCAGTTGGCTACTTCCGAATGCATCATTCTCATTTGCTTTTATCCATGACATCATCAAACGCATATGTATTTTGACATAAATACTCAAAATACTCTTATTAAATAAATTAAATAAAAATGTAGCAAACAAAATTTTATTTTGACTCCATATCGTTCAGTGAAAAAAAAAAAGGAACAATTGTGTCCTAACGCGTCCTGTTCAGCAAGGCCCTTCGCTGTCATATTTTCTTTAGCAATTAAATCTGTGCTGTGGGATAGACATTCCAATACTTCAGCCAAAATATTGACGTATTCAGAGAGAGATTTACTGTGAGAGATTTACATACATTTTCGTTTTAAAAATGCATTCATATTTTTTCCAATGCCTTGTTCATTGGAAGAAAGTTACTGAGTCCACTTCACATTCACCAAAAGGCCGTGACGAGTCTATATAGCACAGTCCGTCCGTCTAGAATTTTTTTCTTGTTTTTATAAGCTTTTTATAAGACTTGATATATATTCGTCTTTTTGCTTTGGAAATTTATGACGTTGGAGCTACCATAGGTATCGAGATACTACAGAACTACATAAATGTGGAATATTCAGCTGAAAGCCATTGGAAAATTGTTATATAAATACATTTTGTGTAGGTCATACAAGATCATAATAATATTTAGAACTCCGGACTAAAATTTAAGTGTCAGATGATTAACCTTGGTGTACAGGTTATTTATCCCTAAATCCCTATTTTATTTATGATGATGTTATTTGCAAATATTGCGATCTAACTTTTCATTTCCTCATGTCAAAATACTTTTGCCTCTGACAGTAAACTTTTTGGTAGCATGCAAAATATGTATTTAAATAAATATTCACTTAAAAACGTTTCCTTACGTTATAAAATTTGTACGTGCTAATATAAAATTGCTTTGGATATTAAGTGTAGTTCAAGTGCATACGTCTAGCTAGTTTCTAGAAATAAGTCTCCGAAAAAAAATACTGGTTAGCTGAACGCATTTATTTAAAATTTTAATAATTACGTAATGACATGCAATAATTAAGTATAAGATCGAAACATGCTTAGTAAATAAGTATCATTGAATATTCAATTAGAACTAGTTATTAAAATAATTCCCGCACAATTATTCGATGCTCACACTTTGGCGCGCACACTAAACATCAATGCTACGTCGGATATGTAAGACTTTAAATTTTTACTTTTAATTTAAATGCATTGCCCAATTTATGTAAAAACTGAAAATTATACTTATTTCATTTCATTCCAATCCAATAACTATTACATATGTAAGTATATGATTTTTAACTTATTTGTGATTACATATTGACGTATAAGTGAAGTAAAAAAAAATTGTTTCAAATGATTCTGATTTAATAAGATTTGAATAGCACCTTAAAACCATCATAGGTCCAACTTCCTAATTTTAAGATGCACGTCTGCACGTCATATGGAAAATATTCAACATCGATTGAACAAGACGATTTATAGACGGCAGGTGGTTGCCAAATCACCAATCCATTACTATAGACTATTGCTTTTGTCATAAGTGTCACTTCATAATGACCATCAGCACTGAAAGATATATATTTTTAACACAACTCCTGTTACTAATAAACGGTGTTTCAAGTTATACTGGCTGTTAATGTGTAGATATATTTGTAAGTTTTGTGTAGTAATAGTTTATTAAAAACACTTCTTAAAAATAGAATTTTCGGTTTAACACAGTATTTTCACATTTCGCTATGTATGATATATACTATATCACTATACTACTATGGGTTTTGTGTTATTAAGTCTTAACAAATAGATCAGTCCTGTTTTCAACAGTATTTTATGTGGTTTAAGATTATATAGACTTCACATAATTGAATCATGAACGCTTCAATATATTCCAGTAAAAACCCCGAACATTTACAAGTGTTCTCTGCATATCTAATTACGCATACATACGTATGTATATTTTATGTTATCCATTTATAACGGTTTGCGTTCACTAACCAAGTTCAAATTAAAAATCAAATTAGTAAGTAAAGGGGACTTATTTACATATATAAGTTTATATACCTGTATGTAATTTACTGCAATAGGCGCATGAGAGAATCAAACTTCCGAATATTTATTTGTCGATATACATAAATAACTTAATATATGAATGCTTGTCACACCATACGATTATAATAATACGCAATACGTATAATTTTAAAATGATGTATTTGGCACCGTGTTTATAAATAATTAATGTTATTATGTTATATGAGAAAATTTTAATATAATATTTTTAACCAAATTTTGTACAATTAGGTTACATTCTTATGAGTTCTTTAGACTTAAACCATATCTTGATAAACTTTTCTGAATCTGTGCCACCAAAAATAGTATTAGTGAAATTATAGATCAAGAGCAAATTTTTGTACAATCGCTCCATACAAATATTTATTTTTGAAGAATTACAGAATTGAGATTAGTTTCGTGTATTTTTACAGAATTTAATTAACCAAATTGATAAAAACTTCAAATATGCATATAAATAAAATATAAATCCAAATCTACATCAAAATAATCTTTAATTTAATTATTTTTAATTATAAGTATAAATGCGATTTAAAATACAGACATTAAAAGTATATACAAAGGTGTTATTTTTTATTTCTAACATAAAGAATTATGCACTGTGAATATACGATTTTAAAAATAATTAAATGCAGATTCACGTGATTTTCTTTTTTCACCCTTGCAGAGGGTATTCAATATTAGTTTTAAAAGTGTACCTTAAGCTAAAGCAAAAACACTTTTTTTTTAAATGAGAGGTAAGTCACTTCAACCGAACCGAAACATCAGGGTGCCGACTTTTAATAGTTTTACAGTATCCCCGCAAGGGTCAAATGCTAGCTTAGACTTGTTACCTACAACTCTGGCATGGTCTTCTGAAATCTAAGGTCTTCCGAACTAACGAGTTAAATTTTCAGTGCCGAAAGTCAGCCTGGCTGAGAAGCAATAATAGCCTAGTCACTTATGGAGCTTACCGGATACCTAATGACCTTCGGTATTACGTAGCCTTAGAGGAAGAAGTGAGGCTCGGATCTCTGCAGGCGGACCTCTTGTCTCTGCCACTCGAGGGATTCAGATGAAATGGAAATAATGGAACAATAACAAAAATAAAATTATAATGAAGATTGGAACTCCCATAAATTCGAAAGTGGGAAATCTAGCTGAATAGCGGAGGCAGTGGCTTTGAAGTCTGGCAGAGCTCGATACCAGTAGTTTTACCTGCTAAGTTTCGCTCAGAAATTGGGGTGATTTTCAAGAACCCTGCCACTTCTGGCTTTAGGCTCCCAGCTGGCGCAGGTGAGCTGCCAATCACCAGCAACCATGCACGTAAATTTACATACATTAAATCAATAGAGATAAATAAGGATCAACGCTAAATTATGGGGCTGCACTCTCTCGAAACATAGGGAACAACGACCAAAAGGTCGAAGATTTAGTGTTCCGGAGCTTCCACCTCTTTCCCACAAAATGCAAATTAGAGAGCTCTAATTTAAGTTATTCACCAAGGCAGTAAGGGCGGAAGGATTCCAAGAAGTCAGTGGAAGTGTAGAAAAGAGCGTTAGAAATCAGCTGTTTCGAGCTGCTCTGGGTCGCCGTCGACTGAACTTAAGTTTCGAGTAAAAATCGAATCCGGACCAAGTCACTACGAAATTATTCCCAGGATTAGAGGGTGCTGAAATTTTTAATAATCAAAATATAATTCACTTATGTTCTTTTTACAAGGAAATTTAAAATCTTTCCTCTCGTCCTTCAGATACTGCCACTAGACAGGACTCTGAACTGGGACTTAAACATCTATGGCAAAAAAAGGCGACAAGTGCCCTATATACTTGTTGACCGCATGCAGCCATGACAAACGGCTCCATATCCGTGTGGGCGGAGAAATTTTTCTAAGCAAATTAATATACAAAAACATTTCACATTCCGAGAGCGCTTTAGTGTTTCTCAAGCGGAGGTTTTAGCATTAAGTAAAGCCTAAGTAATTACCTAAAAGGTCAAACAGTGGATGTATTTAATTAATACAATTAATTATTAATTATATTAATTAATTATACAATTTCAAAGCTCAATCGATACTGAATTCACTTAACAATAAGAGCAGAAGGATCAATGTTAATCAAACGTTGGGAGATCGTGGATGACATGATCAAAGCAAAAACAAAGAGACCCAAATGTACAGTTACTAAGGTAGAGAGAAAATATCATGGAAGCATAAAAAATGAAATTATTCAGTATATTTAATGTCGAAAAGCGAATTAATAATGAATGCATAACCTTATTTTTCTCCGAGAAAGTGTTCGAAGAAAAAAAATGTGTTTTGGTTCTCAAAGCTTCTTCAAATGTTTTGAAGAAATCCGCGATATTCTGATTAATTGCTTATCATTATGTAACATTTATTGACCTATACGGAACATGCCCTAGTCGAAGTGACAACCGACAATTCAAATTATAAATGCGTTTTTCATATGCCGGACGATAAGTGAGCCTCTCATGCTATTTCATGACATTATCTCATTGTCTAGTGCCAGATGTCGTTTTCGAAATATACAGATACGTTAATAATTATTATCATTATTATTTGGCTGTCAGAAGTAAAAGACAGCGTCTTTGATGCCATTTAATGCCAGCTGAAAGCAGGTCGAAAACCCCATTTTGCGACGGTGGGGTTGGTGTAATCTAAGTTCCATATGTAGTAGCTCTAGTTCTAAATATTTGGGAAATGTTTTTTTTCGATCAATTTTCATCACACTTACTGTCACAAGCAAGCTACTTCCCAGTGAAAGGCGGAAAATTTATCAGGGTTTGATATGTCTTTTCCTACGATTAGCTTCAATACTGTATAACATATATATGTATCTTCTATCGATTTTCACTTCCGGGTACATATATACGGACCCATAATACACAGCAAGACCTATGCAATAAATTTGTTGAGCTTGCTACCGATCTCTGTCCAGGATTGCTTAAACCGAGCAACAACAACCGGGAAACCTGAAGATCAGCAGACATCATCAACTAATAAATGCAAATTTTATGACTCATGCTAAATATCTATAACCAAATTTGAGTGGGTCATTACTGACAACCTTTCTTTGAAAAGCGAGCAAGTGGTAGACAATTACGCTGCACATTACATAATTTTTCGCAGAAAATTATTACTCGATGCTGAGCGATAAATATAAATAAACGATTGACCGATATTTGTGACAATTCTGCAATTAATCAATATTCTGGTATATTCCCTACAAATCTGAAAGAAATATTCAGAAAATCTAATCAATGAATATAATCAGATTATTAGATTTTTGGGAATTTGTTTCGAGCTTTAATCAAGTTACATTGAAAATCTGAAGTTTCTTTACAAAAGGGAAGGATGCTAATACAAAATAAACACATATATTTGAAGGTGTCTATAATAACTGGTACTTTCGAGTGCACAGGTTTTAAGATCAAATTTAAGTATGTCAACCACATTAATTGCAGACCGATCTTTTTCGATACTACACAAGCTTTTGATTGACAAATTAAGCATTGCAACTACAAATTGCTAAAATATATGAAATGGTACAAGCACGCTACTTTCACACTGAACAAACAAAGCAAATTTGACTGCGAATGATTTAATTTAAGTAATTTAGTTTAAATATATTTTTTCGCTATCGATTGTTTTTCTATTATAGCGATACTATCGTTGTTCGTCCGCAGATAGAGTGCATTTATGAAGAAATGATTACTTCAAAAATATTAGTTTCTCATATTATACCAGGTAATCGTTTGGCGATGAAATAAATAACTGTAAAAAACATTCGATGTCAGCACATCAATTTTGCAAGTTTTCGAATATGTTCGCCGTTTAAATTACTAATTTTTATTTTTTCATTATTAAAGATCTCTCATTTCTTATGAATGAATAAAATATGTTTTTGATTGATAACCAACCTTTTTGAACTTATCTGCTTTGGGTACACATCGAGTAAAAATAAATAATTAAATATATAAATACATTTTAATGATAGATTGATTTTTTTTATTGGCAAATTATTAGAATAAAATCCATGAGACTTCAAAATTTTTCTAGCCCCAATAAACGAAAAAGTACACTTTGCAACATAGCAGACACACAGCACTTTTTTTCGCATAAATTAATTTTTAAAAAATAATTGAAAACTTATTAATTATATTAAAGGCAAATACAACTAGTTAGTTACTAGATGGTTTAGTAAAATGTCAAATTTGTGAATTATTATATTAATAAAAATGGACAGCATATGTATCTTCAAAAATATCACTTTTTATTTATAAAATAAATATAATTTAAAGTTAAATTAGAGAAAACTTCCCCTCACATAGGTTGCTTGATTTTAAAGAAATTGAATGCTTATGGAAAGAAACAAAAATGCACACGACAATTCTTTTTATTTTTTAATTTACCGGGCTATTTCGGCTGCGTATTGCGCTAATTTCTTTATTTATTGCCTAATCTTTTGGAAACTTAGCAAAAGAACGGTATGATAACTGTCGATATTACAAATCTGTGGGTAAACTGAAATTTGCATTGCAGGCTAATTGCTGTGCTAAAAAGCAATAATCTCACAATCTCAATCACCTTTGACTTGTCTTTGCTCTGTAAAATCAACGCGTGGAGCGAGATCGAGCTTCTGTTTTTTGACTCATCCCATCCACGTTTCCTTCAACGTCCGGCTGAACATTTATGGCTCATGTGTACGTGTTACGTGATCTCCCCAAATTATGTTGCACAATACCTTCCGAGCATTTAAAGTGGTTTGGTTGTCTTAGCACAGAGTGCTCTCAATGAAGGTTGCACGCTGACAGCGATATATTAGAGTGTGTTCGCTTCCGTACCGAAATGAGTGAAGCAAACAACGAGACCCATGAAATTACTGATTATACGTCAGTTGCTACCTCTATTTGCTCCCCTCCTTTTGCTAGACAGACCTGCCTAAAGCGCTGCAACGTGCGCTTTGCTATAATAAACAAGTAAGAACGCTGCAGTCAGACGTAACCCACTGCGGAATACTCTGGTAGCACAATAATTCCAGATGATACCAATCGGCAAGAAAGTAGTTGCCAAAAAAAAACACATTGCGATAAAATGAGCTGGCCACACTTGAGAAGCGAGTGCGCTCCAGCCCATCTACACAAATATCCCACAAGTTTGTCTTAAGCAAATGGCAAATGCAAAAATTACAAAATTCTGGCAAACAACGGCATCAAGATCAACCAACGTCATAAAATTGATGCGATGTTTGTTTGCGAAACATAATTCTGCTACGGGTAACACAACGGATTACTTGCAAGTATCTGCCGACAATAAATAACTTTGCTGCGTACACCGCTCTGCTTTATTGTATATTTGCTTATTGCTAATATCACATCCGATCACATCCTGCTGATAGATGTGTCCCGAGGGGCTGCCCACAAAAATACTCCAGCCAAGCAAGTAAAAAATGCTTCAATTCCGGCAGAGGTTGGAGCACCATGAAGCTGAGTCCAATAACTAATGTCGACAACGAAGTGCAGTTATTCTTGCCATGAGAAACTCGCACAGGCTGCAGCCGAACTGTGAAAGCTGAGGATTAAGCCAATATTTCATGCTCGGCAATGTGCTCAATCTGAGAAAAGCAGCGGCAGCTCCTCAGGAGACTTCCGAAAAAGCTGCAAACTGGTTCACAGCTTTAAAGCTTGCAACACCCAGTGTCGTACGTGAAGCTAAATGCAAAATGACTATGATGTCGTCGACGGCAGAACTTCTAGGCCCACACTGATACATTGTTCTTATTCAGCACTACAAACCCGTGATAACTCGATCAACTTGTCTTGTAATTTCGTCCGATTAGATTGCTCAACAAAATATTAGAAAATATATTTTTTGGAAGATTTTCGGCACGAAATTGTCATTGCTAATCATCAGTTTGACTCTTGGCAAACCTTATAACTTGGTCACACAAATTTAAGCATGACTAACAATATTTTAAGAATTGATTGCTGACGACACCCACCCTCCCCGCTCCAATCCAATCCGCCCAAAAATCTGAAATTCTTATATTTTCCAAAGATTTCGATCAATCATCAAATCTTTAAGGTGTATTACTATACTATATTACCGCAAACCTCATATTCAATTGATACACACTCAAACCTTCACAAAAAATACCTATATTCACACAGTCTTAAAGCTATAGTCACCAAATTTAAAATGTTCATTAATGGCAGTTTTTTAAATAGAGGAAACAGAGTATTCCGCAATTGGCTACACTCGCCTGCAAAATTCTCACTTGTATGTTGCATATTATAATCAATACAGTACGTTATAAAAATAATAAATGAAAAACGTTTAGATTTATATTGATACAATTAAATAAAGATTTTTTTATTTATTTGATATTTAATATGTATGTTTATTTATATTTATATATATTTAAGAATAGTGATGAGTAAGCATAAAAATTAAAATGGTAACACAATTTGTGGATTTAGAGGTTTAATCAGGTTGTACTTGTACGCTATTATATGCCCTAGGGAAATTGCGATGACATATCTGCAAGGGTAATAAGCCTTCGGAACACCGAAGCTATAGGATATTTTTCAATTTTATACATTTCATCATAGAAAGCGGACGATATGAAGAAAATTGTTTTTAAATAAAAGGGGTATAATATCGAAACAAATATTTAAATTATTGAAATGTTTATTTTAAAGATTATATGTACAATAGGCTTCGTACACACAAAGTAAAATTATTAATATTCAGTTGCTAATCAATTAAAATATTGTGTAAAAGTGTAAATGTAATACAATACACCCTGGAATAACACAGCTATTTTAATATCAAAACACAAAAATAACAAAACAAAGCTTTTCTACAAAAAAAGGTGTATTACTTTACAGATTACTTTATTAATTTATAAAAAATAATATTTCTGAAATTATTCTTACGATTTTTGCTTAATTTTAATTTTAAATAACTTAATTCAATTATTATTTTTAAATAACTTAATTCAATTAACATCAATCCACTTTGCGCAGGAAACCGTGCAGGTCGCAATTAATTGTTTACCGTGTTATTTGAGGGTTTTTGTGCTTATTTATTGTGATGCCATAAATACTAATTTTTTTGTTTACGATTGAAATAATGTTTTAAAAAACTTAAATTACAATTATACAATAAAAATTACTTTTGGTGATAGAAAATAAAAAAGTTATATAGATCGTGCGAGATTTTTAACAAACCTACCTTGAACCCATCATAAGTCCAACTGCCAAATTTTAGAACACATGTCTGTTCATCAAATGGGAAATACTCTACGTCTATCTCACAGGATGACTTGTATATTGCTGGCGGTTTCCATTCAACTAATCCTTCAGAGTAAATTGTAGCTTTTGTTGCAAGGGTCACTTCGAAGTTACCATCGGCACTACACAATATTATTATTTTTTTCAATAGTTATTCGTAAAAATAATATGTTTTTTTTTTAATTTTTAATCATTTGAGATTTTTTTTAATAATCAGTGTGGCAATTAACTTTAATATTTAAAGGTGGATTGTATGTTTGGATTGTGTTCATCATTTTCATATAGTAGGTTTGTTTTAATATTTTTAATATTTCCAAAAACGTATGTTCTTAACTTAAATTATGTCTTATCGCACCATCTCTATTACTAGAAATCAGGAAAATATATTGTAATTAAGGAAAAATATTGACAAATTTTATACAAAAGAGGTCATCGACCATATATATATATATATATATATATATATATATATATAAATGTTTGTAAGACTTGCATGAAATGTGTAAAACACTATAAATAACACATATATAAATAATATTTACCAGCCAAAATTCTAGTTATTAATTTTAAAACTATTTTGGACTTTCTCAACGTGTACTGTCATAGTAAGCGGTCGTATTTCATATCCTTCGTAAAATAAGTGTTTCTCATATTGCTCATGCACATATCATGAGGTTTGGGGATTGCAACCAACCTAATCACCGACGGACCCCCTGCCTGCTCGTGGAATCAAAAGGAGTCAACTCCAACCTGGAGTACTGCTTTGATTTACTATCCGATCACGGTGTTGCGGCAGCGGTGCTGCGGGGCAATATCCTGAGCAGACTCAGCAATTTTTCTTGCTGTTCAAGAAGAACCCGAACGTTACGATGTTCTACTCAAGCATTAAGCACATTATTAGCCATACTACTATCCTGAACTTCGACGATGACATAGAGAAAGCGGTCGAGGTCTTTTAGGTCTACAATAAACAGATAAGTTAAGGCGACCTAATAGAAACACGGAATCTATGTCGCCATTTAATAACAGATGATTATTAAGGAAGACTTAATAACAGATGATTATTAAGGAAGACAACACTGAGAAGTATTCTACAGTTATCCAACCAAGGAAAGTTAATAAGCTTGTAGTTTTCAGACACTAATAATTATTAAAAGTTCTCATCTGTTCTTAAATCACGTGAAATACTGTCTTTTACGAAAAACTGTGAAATATATAGTCAATCGCGAATTGTCTGACGGCGTGGGTCTTTGAATGACGTCCCTAGGAATCCACCTTTCACGTGTAGTCTCTCTATTTTTCAATATAAAATCGCTATATGAATGGGTTTATTTTTGAGGTGTTTAAATAAAACCAGGGAAACCACTGTCTAGAATAGCCTACCGCATAACACTCAATGATACTAATGTAATAGCACCTGATAAAAGCTGACAAATAAACATCTTTCGGAGGTAGAATGGAACGGAAAGTGATAGGCATACCTCGGTCATCTTAAAATATATTATTTTAATATAGTATTTTATAATAATGAGCCTTTTAAATTAGGTAACTACAAGACTATGAGAATATATTGGTTTTGAGAGGGGTCGTGGCCAATCAATTTCTCAGCACTCTTGGGTGGGGTGGCTTTTAAATCTTCTTTTATCAATTAATATAGACAATTACCGGTTATTTTCCTGTTGAATTGTCTGCATTATTAAAGCATGAAAGTTGTAAAGGAAAACTAATTGTGCTCGGTGTATAAGTTTTGTGCAAGGTTTGATAAGCTATATATCGCAGAAGTCTTTTTAGCAAAATATGTAAAAAATATATAATACTTATGTTATTTTTGACTTCTAATATTAAGCGAATTATGAAAAAAACAATATTTTTGGTAAGTGACATATATTTAGATTATAATGTATTGAACATTTTTAAAATATAACTATTATCTCTAAAAGAGAATGGCTTTAAAAAAAATATTATTTTTTTGTTAATTTTCGTGAATTACGTTTTCTTTGCGCATAATTTCGGAGAATGCCGTGCATTTTAATGAAAAATTCAACTACCTTCTTTAACCTGCCTGCTTTTAATAAAATAAAACCCAAAAGATTCACATTCATACATACACGAAACCAAAATACATTGAAATGTAAACAAAATCTTTTGATCGTTTTTTTTTAATCTGACATAAGTTGGACGATTGGCTGCTCCGAATTGCAAAATACGCATATTTTATCCATTTTGTAAACGGACGCCTATTTTGCTTACGTTTTGCATTACACGCGCATTTTGCAAATTTTGAGCTTTCAGCACTAAGGTATACAAAATGATTTTGTGTGTTTATTTTTGACAAGGCCCGCTGCAAAGCACACGCATTTTGTCTTTTCCCTAGTATGCGGCCTCTGAACGCAAAGACAGCTCAGTTGCAAGTACTAAGCCGTCCTACCGGCTTTCAATTTAATTAAGGCAGAGCCATTAATCGAATCGTCGCCAGAACCTAGAGAGGAACAAGTTGCGTGGGATGTTCATCGAAGAAAAATGGAGGCCTCTTGAGGTGAGGACACTGAATGGCAACCAAGTCCGCGTCAAAGCTATTACTTGCTAGTATGTCAGAAGAAAACATTTTTGACCTGCCTGTAGTTTTTCGGACGTCCTTGAAATACTTCAAACTTGAAATATATTCTTGTTCATAGTGATAAGATTGTCTAGCCACGGCCACGGTGGTTGCAATCGATAACATCAAAGTGTAATTTCGTAAAGCGCAAAAGAAATCTTTTATCTCACACTGCTTTATAACTAAAGTCATCATATTTAGAAACTAGAATATTGGCACCCGTCCATAAATCGTGAAAACCTATAAACCTCGCATTTGTAGAGGTAGAGTCACTAAACTATTAACAATAAAGTATTGACGACAATTTACCTCAGGTAAAGAATTGCTTATACGCACTCTTATACGCACGATATATTAATATCAGGGCTGAATATCAATCAAATCAACCCATCCAAACCCACCATTGTTCCAACCCCCTACCCGCTACCAGACCAATATACATAGATTGCAACTGCGGAGATTCTGAAAGATTGCCGGGCAATAATTAGGCTGAGACTCTATTAGCTAGGGGCTTGCACCCTCAGTGATAGCACTAAGCGGATAATACATTATCTGCATACTGCTACTAACCTAATGGGGGCTCAACTATAATCATTGCATTTCTACACATGATTGGTCTTGATCAAGAACTTTAACTCATTTACAAGTGAGAGGCTCAATAGAACAAAGAGATCGCAATGCTCTGTTTCTACATTAATAAAAATAATTATTTATTGATAAAATAGTATTTTAATGAAGTAAATTTTATAAAAGAACCTAATTATAAAATAAGAATTAATTCTTGTGTGATATCTTGATGCAATACTTAATATTGGACAATTTATTCGAAATAGTATTTTAATCATTTTTCTATTATATTGAATGATGATTATTATATTTCGTGTGTTTGTTTTTGGTATCTAGATAAATAAAACAGCTTGACTAGACAATTGTTAAATAGTAGTTATCGATAAAAAGAAATAAATTTCAGCTGCATGGGGTAAACGAGTACTTATATGCCAGTCCCTGATATCGGCTGGTTCATACGGACAGAATGCTACATTAAATCGGCTTTTGATGCTGATTAAAATATTTAATATATCGAAAACAAAGTTTAGCCCAATAAATATTCAATATTATAATGGGTTTAATGGTGAAATGCCGCCAATTTTGACGTGTAGGAAAAGTAATGATAAATTTCAAGTCTTATCAACATACCTTTTAGGATAAGGATATTATGTTATCAAAAGATGTAAATAACGCTAAAGGAAAGAGGTAAAATCTCTTGTAGCTTAAACTTTCTAAAGGGTCAAATCCTATTGGAAAATCTGAATATTTTTGTTTACTGAAAAGAACAGAACAGCTTCTTACGATTCGCGAACAGTCCATAATAATTTTTCAATGTGTTCATTTTTATTTATTTCTTAGAAAAACTTATTATTTCTTCAGTTTTATTTTGTTCTCAGAAAAATAAAACCTATTTAACGAGTTTTATTTTATGATCGAAATAATAGTTAACAGTTCTTGAAAATATTATATATAAAATATATCATGGTAATAAAAATACAAAAAAAAAGTTGTAAATATAACACCCGAAAATATACTGCAAATATCGATATAAAAAATATTAAAGATCAAATTTAAAAAGTAAATTTTAGTATTTTTAATTAGTTGGTATTTTAGTAAGGTTGTTATTTGGTTTAATTTATTTAAATTTTTTGCATATAGTATTAGTATTCAGCGTCCATAATTTAAAATAAATTTAAAATTTTGGTGCCAATCGCGAAACCACATATCTCTTTAAAATTGCAAAGATAAAGTCACAACATTTAGTTAGCACCTTGTTGTCGTCATGCTTTAAAGATCGGCACCGGTCACATCCACCACGCCACCCCACAAGAAGGTTTTTTGCCATCTGTGCTGAGCTGGTACAATACTAGTATCAGAGTATTCGCAACAAGTTTTATAAATAAATATAATTAATTAAATACAAATTGATCGAATAACTTTTATATACCCGATGAAAATAATATTTATTTTGTGATTCATAAATAATACTCAGGAAATATATTTTATTTTCTAAACAATAAACAAAACAAGCATTTTATTGAGATTTGTATAAAAATTTAATTGATAAAAGTTAGGGTAGTAAAGCATTTGTCCTGTCAGGATGGAAGTGGTTATTTCACTTTTTTTTAAATTTAATAAATAATAATTATTTTTTTATTTTCCAACGGACAGGAAAACAAATACATTAATTGTTCCTATATAGTGTAATTAAATTAACCCAATCTTCTCAATCTTCACTTCTCACATTCTTAGGGCTTAAGATATAAAAAGAACAAATAGGTTCTTGTCACGTTTAAAAAAAAAGCTATACTTTACTGTTAATGTAAAGAAACATTGTGCCTAATTCGAAACATATAAATATTTATATTGGAGCTTCGTACAATGCAGATTCATAGTAAATTAACTTTTTAAATGCTATTCTTACGACGTTCCAACTTCTGTGTCCTGTAAATAAGTAGCGTAACTCCTTTGTTTGGTTGACTTAGTGACTTTGTCAGCTAGATAGCTTAGACGAAAGCTAACTAGTTTATATTCATTCATTCATTTATAATAACCGATGTTGAAACAGCTAATTCGTTACTTACTTATTATAAAGCACAATATCCGGCCTCCAAATGTGATCAGAAGGAACGTGTAACATATGAACACCTCCATATTCTTTGGGTTCCCATCGTAATTTGTAGTCATACCATGACTATAAGAACAAAGAAGAAAATATTTATGTTACGTTCAGTTGCTAATATTTAAAACAAAATAAAATTAAAAGCATTGTATAAAACTCTGATTGTTAATGATCAGGACTAGTGTTATTCATATTAATGCCTATTTATAAATAAGTTTTTTGACCAGTGAAAACCATACATAAAGCAAGTAGCATATGGGCGTAACCATAGACTGTGTAAAGCACATTTGCACAAGACTGAGCGGGAAATTGCCGAAAAGTTGGGCATGTTGAAAAGCTCGAAGAATTTATGGAACAGTTAAACTTTCCCAATTGCTTTGGGGCATGTTTTCATAAAGAGACCTCCAAATAATAACTTTTTCTAACAATAAATTCACCTACATCGAGGTAGCGGAAATGATGGCGAAATGAAAGTTTTTCGAACTTAACCTTTGGTAAGATAATACTACCTGACAGTGGATGACTTCAGCTTTCATTGTAAATTTTTAAATTACCGTTTATCGCAGCAAGTGTCAAAATGTTGCTTCCCAGTTTATTAAACTGTTAGTTGTGCCGTCATGTTATTTACATGCGAATATTTCACATTCACTCAAATTTGCATATGCATATTATTGATATACTGCACAAATTTCATCAAGATCGTTTTGGAAACACCCAATTATAGTCCAAATATATAATCATATTGATCACATTACTCTCTGCAGGCACAAGCACTTTCTGTATACAAAGCATGCATATTCCAAGCAGTCGTCACAAATCCGAAACTAATCCCCTTCGTGGGTGTCGGCCAGGAAACAAGACCCCAACTTTCTCGTGCACAGGAAAGCTTGTATAAGAATGGTGCTAACAGCAGCGCTAGCTGCAGGTTGGTGGACTGCCTCATGGAGGAGAAAACTTTCCTCAAATCCACTTGAGTTAACACACTAGAATTAAGCTGAATTTAATTTCAGCAGAAACCATATGGAATGATGATGCCAATTCCAAGGAAAGTAAAATACACTGGAGAAATCCTAGATGAGAGACTTGGGTGAAAAAAGAAATAAACCCAACTGGTGGTGGTGCACAGACAAGAAGTAGAGTCTGCTGATCATTTTACGTTGGGAACTTTTTCGGCTTTTAAGACTAGACGATTTAAAAATAACTACGTGGATGGTATATTAAAGCTTATGTTCCAAACTTGAAGTACCCTTCGAGATCCGTGTGGGGTCGGAGGTGCTTTATTCAATTCTTCCATTCTTTTCCATTATATTTTCAATGTTCAACGTTTTTAAAAATATAAAATGGACAGACAGATAGTCGGAACTAGAACGACACAACTGTTGATGCTTTTTAAGACCATAATGTGATATACCTCCCAACAATTTGCATTCTTGAAAATTCCCCCTTAAATCAGAAGTGTGAATCAAATCTGTCAGCTGGGTTTTCGCTGTATTAACATATTCAACACAAATTCGTTGCAACTGACTGAGGAACACTCCGATAACAGCATAATAAGATCTGCTATCAGGTAGAGAAGAGACTTCCTGTGGGTCTGACGGCTAATGCGTTTGTTGATGGGCAGTGGGAATAGTACCTTTTAAACTTTGTCGATTTGTGGGACAGGGAAATTTGGAGCATGGACTGTAAATGTCTAGTAATGTTACTACTAATCATTCATCTAAGATTGATAGCACTGGCTTACAAATTATGATATTTTACGCTTTACGGAAGCAGTTGCCTGGAATACTTATTTTTGAAGTTTCCTGGAGGTTATTAATAGTAATCCACATTTCAAATTAGCAATTCTATCTCTCAAATTATGGAAATTATAATCTTTTGCCATTCGGGGTTACTGACGATCAATCGAACGAGCTTTTCACAAAAATCAAATGCATCCTGATTAAAGGATTATTGGATAGTGCAATAACGCTACTCCCATTAACATCTAAGTTGAGTTATGCTTAGTAATAATTTTTTTTGTGTATATTTATAAAAATTATTATATAAATGTTCTTAAATATGATAATATAAATAATTTAAGTAAATGATTTTTTTATAGTAATTTCAGTCAAATTTTTATCATGTTAATTGTGTTATATGCACTAATGAAAAAAGAACAAAGAATAAAAAGATTTTATTATCATGTTGTTACCTGTTCAACCCATAAATTTGTAGTCATAATCTGGTTTTTAAGATTCTGGAATTTAAAAGAAAATGCTATGTTAGAAGGCAAAGTAATTAAGATGTATAGAAAATTGATGTATTAGATTAAGGAAATAGTTTAGTATATCCTGTAAGCGAATGCAGATAAATTTTATTTGATCAATTAAAAATTAAGATCGTTGCAGTCGAAACAATGCTAGTGTGCAATTAATATCTTAACAGCTAAGAACATATGTGGAACTAAGGTCTAGTGCTTGCAAAATAAAAACTAGTCAGACTTTAGTATTATTTAAGTTACTGGAAAATATGATTTTGATACGAAATCGATATACAATATTTGTGTGTCTAATATGGCGTGCATCTCTATGACTACCCCAATCCTACATCTCGGTCATCCTATTTTGTATTCGCCATTGTCTTATGCATGTTCGTATGAGAGACCACTACCCCAACCGCGTACAATCGAATCGTTCTTTCCGTTTATTTTCCCGTTTGTCTTGATTCTTCTTTTTCTGTTATTTTTATCATTCTCCTTCTGATAAGATTGTATACAGTACTGTTTTCGATTCTGGCTGGTATAATTATATCATGTTTTGAGCTTCCTTCCGGCTTGACAATGCCTTTTCTGCGCTTTGCTTCCAGCTTAGTCCTTTATCTGATATCAATAGCATGTTTCTTCCTTCCAGCCCACTATCCTTAAAAGTAAATAAAGTCGATTAGCCTATGAGCTTTACATCTGTAGTCTTCGCGTTTCGGTGAAAGCTATTTTTTTCCGTCAATGACAGACACGTCCACATGACAAATGAAATTTGCTCGCTCAAGTCTGCAGAATTTTTGGTTAATAGCGCTTGCAGTCAGCTACACTGATTGCCTCCAGTTTAGGTAGTAGGTCCACATCGCCTTGGATCTCACTAATCTGTTTCTGCAGGCATTACACCTCAGTGTTTATCTCTCTTGCATTCTCGTTAACGTCAATGTTTTCCATTTCAATCTTTATAAAATGGTTAATCATCTCAGACTCTTCACTAATTTGTGCTCATTTGTTGCCACAAACATCAATCAATGTCATTAAATTTTTGCTCTGAATTCTGAAATCTCTTGACCATGGCGGCCTGCGATTGATCAATATCTCATTTCACACAGTGTCCTGATATGTGACCAGAATTGTTGCACTTACAGCATTTCTTTCCACCTTTCCTATTTCCGCACTTATCTGAAGTGTGCCCCTCTGCACCGTAAGTCCTTGTAGCACATATTTTCCTTATTCTCTCTCTAGTGGTTTATTCACTTCCCACCACAGATGCAATTCCTTAAAATTCTCTGACCCATATTTCAATTGTTAGAATATAATCACCACTTAAAGGTATTATTATCGTCCATGTATCGATAACCGAAAATAAATGTTGAATTTGTTCATTATTAATTCAAATTCCCGATACTGCATCGAATAAGCCACTACACTCTCCTGCATCTTGTCGTTCCTCAAATTGCGAAGAATATGCAGTCATTCAACGTTTTTTTCAGAGCTAAGCGCTTAAAAGTTGAGTGTAGAATAAACTCAAGCGCCAAACATCTGGCGAAACGAGAGAGTATTTTTGAATATGCTTTATCTTTATCGCTAGAACTTGCCTTTACATATCTTTTATTCTGAGCTTTCTCACAGAGCAATAAAGTTATAATTGGTTCAACATTTCTCCAACTTTTTCTAAATGCCAGCACATAAAGATCTGCATCTCCTTTAGCTTCCCTATTTCAGTTACGAAGGCAACGTGGAAGCGTGGAGCCTGGAATGCAAAGAATGTTCTCCAAGGCTCAGCTCAGCGTCATATAAGCTGGCGTTTAATAGCATATCGGCGTTTAATAGCATGTAAACGAGCATCACTATCACTGAGGTAGCACCAACAAACGCGATGATTCTACTTATGATTTAGTTTGTAATAAGGGTTACCAACATTCGGCAATAAAAATCGCAAAAGGTACATAACCTCACGCTTGCTTCTTTTACATTTCCCCGAAAAATTTAAGAAGATTTAAAACTCCCAAGCAGAACCGATTAACAGTTCCATCAGAATTTCAAAATCCCTTCCATGTTTCCGCCCTCAAAATTGGAATGGATAAATGGGACCAGAGACCACAAAATAAGTCGGTAAGGTATGGTATATTTGAATTTTAATTATCACTGCAGACTCCCTAATAATTTTAGTGTTGCAAGCGGGAGTATCAGCGATCAGGGAGTCACTTCCACTATTACTAACCTTTGAATTCAGACAGTAAATCTGTATTTGTTCAGGTTTTTGCTACTAGAAATCGACTATCAGTAAATTTGGCGTTTAAACTGGCCTTTCCGTTCGAAAAAACAGTTATAAAAGCTGAGTAGGAGCAACTGCACTGCTGTGTTTCGAGCTACACTCAACCAGACTGTCATGTTGCCATGAGAAAGAAGAGGAATCGATTCATTACTTTCTCTGTCATTGTCCGGTCCATAACAAGTGAAAACAAAAATGTATGGGGTTTCCCCTCGCAAAGTAATCTATAGTTAAGGCAATAAATCAGAAAGGGACGTAGTTCGTGCGGTATGCACAAACTAATTGTAAAGCAATTCAACTGACCAATTTTCGTTGCTACGTCGGAGAAAATGATCTGTAATGCGGGAAAGCTACGTAATTGTAGACATCATAAAAAGGGTCGGGTGTGCTAATCATCGTTGTGTATTAATCAGTTAATAAGCGATCCCTGCAAAGGTGTTGAATGAATGAACAAACAGCATTATCGTTTTTTGATTATAGGCAATAAAATCGAATGTAATCGATTCGTGAAATCATTGCATATATGCCAGTCCTGTCGCAAAGTTCACTTGTTGAGTGCTATCTGCTAAATTTCGCGGTTTATTATGCTGTTTCATGTGGCAAGTATGGATGACTGCTGTGATTTTTATGGCTGGTGCTTCGCTAAGTTACTCGACTAATTTAATGCAGATGCTAATGAACTTTTTGTATATATAAGCCAGTTTGTTCATTTGTTGTGCGCCAGTGACGAAGCTCAAGCGCATGCAGCTCTTAAAGCATGTGGAAGAATACTAACTGCTACAGTCGATCGCATGATTCTTCTTATATTGAGAAGTCAATAGGATACTGTATATTTGTTGGGTCTGATGCCAGCATGTGGGCCTACCCAAAAATATCAAAATACAGGTGGTGCGCTTAATGATAGCTTGCTTACCTTTTGAATTTGAAAGGCGAGACCCCCAGCGCATTGCTTGACGTTGTAATCACCTGTTGCAATAAATCTATCCCTTGAAGAGTCATCAAAATTCAAGAAATGATTTTTTAGAGATTATCTTAATTACTTTGAATCTGGAAAAAATTTCCAGTAATATGCGAATTTAGTTATGAGCTTTACTGTGTTTTGGAACGTTGCCGCTTTTGTCCTTTTGCGGAACCGATCGATTCCGATCTGAACAGCTGGACGCCCAGTTAAAGTTGCGTTGAACAGGCCTTTTTCCTGTTTAGCCTTATTTTGTTAGTATTGCTTATGCTTATATACATATAACGAATATACGGAAAACATTCGAATTTTCCTGTTTTCGAGAATAAATTGCTCTTTACACCGAAATTCCAACTGCTTATTGTGAATCCAAAACCAGTCCCTAGCCTTGGTTGTAACAAGGATATACAAATGTTCACACAAGGCGATAAAATCCCTTTCGATCGTCTCATCTGTCAGTGCTTTAATGCGATATTAAAATTTATACATCGAAATGTAAATTCCTCGTGATTCTCACGAAAATAAGCTTTAGTGAAAGATGGAGCTCTACGAAATTAGAAATTAGGTTGCTATTAAGATCTCTATTCTGATTTCTATATACAATATCGATAGAATTTCTCAGACATGGAAAATATAACCTCTATATTCGAGTTCACATCTGCATAACCCAGCAAGCTACGGTGTAAACCAACAATTTAACCAGAACCGACCATTACGTGCTGGTTATTGAAGTCGAGGAAACTGTTCACGTCGATTGCATAGGAGAGTAGTAAATTAGTAAGCTGGCTCCATAATGCTATTTAGAAGAATTGAATCTCACCTGATGACACGAACGAAAAGTAAACATTGTGATTTTCTTGTGGTTGTTATTGTAGTTGGGCGCGAATTTGACAATTTTTTCATAGGGTGGATTTAAAGATTAGAAAGAGAGAGAGTGCTTTATCCATTTTTGTAGTGTTGCATGTGTTATTTTATTATCCATTGAAAATATTATTCTGTACGCTCTTGCCATTTTATAACAGATTCCCATTGCCCTTGATTTCACGCTCAACAAATTTATTGCTAGTGGTCCTTCATTATCTCATTATAAAATCGAACTAACCGCAATACATAGGACCAAGCAAAATAAATATTTTGTGCTTAACACGCTTAATTTTTACTTATCGCTTTCTGGCGATACTAAGAACCTTTGGAAGTCGGGACTACAACGGGATCGCCTCTTAAATAAAATACAATCTGTAGATCGAATACTCACTACGTCAATAAGTTGCGAAAGTTTCAGCTTAATGCACACTTTGAGTACATCTGTAGTATTAACAACTGGGCGGACTAGTTTGTTGTAGTTACTCAGAAGATCATCGTACAGTCGCTTAGCATCCGGATTGCCAGCAACTGCGCCGTGTACCATCAAAGCTGATAGTATCCAAGCTTTTATGCTTTCTTGAGATGTTAACTTCATTGCAGGCGCTCATAAAATGGGCTTCAGATTTCTTTATATATTTTTACTTTCACCTATAAAGTATACAAATTTTAATATTTATTAATAATAATCACATGGTAAGTTTGTTTAAAAACAAGTGTATATAGTTTAATACATTCAAATTATGAAACAAGAACATTCACAATGATATACTTATATGAGGGATTACTGGCGGAGTTGGTGCCCGATCTTAACTATCAATCGACAATTAATATTATTAAGCCTCAAGCTTTATCAAAGTAGTTAAATAAATTGAGATAGTTTTATTTTATTATCCAGCAGAACACTAGTGCTGCGTCAGACTGTACAGGCAATTGACAATTAAGGTAGATAATATAAGTAAATACGGAATTTCGGAAATTTTGTTCTCACTGTTGTAGGACCAACTTTGGCATGTCTTTGTTTATTATCCGTTCAACTATTTAAATTTAATTCATTTAATTTTGTGGATTTTTGTGCGAGATATACACTTCGGAGACTTTTTGAACATGGAAAATTATTTGCGAAACAAGAATAATAATAAAAGTCCATATTTACACGATCCATTTAGCTTATGAAGTTTTCCCACTTATCTATTGGCTTGTGGGGAAGAGGAGTAGACGAATATGCGCTAAACAGTGGGGCCTGCTAACTAATTCCGTTGCAAAAATCATATCTCTTGGAGTAATAAAGATATATTCTAAATCTAAAATGCACGTCACAGCTTTCTAAAATTTTATAAGAGTAATCAAACTGGGTGCGGCGATTACAGAGTGCTTTAATATACGTTAGTAAACGTAGACAAATAGTTAATAAATTATTAAACTATTACATATACAGTAATCGTGCATGTTCAATTTTTATACTCTGATACCGAAGTTACAAAAGAATATTTGACAACTTGTTTACACAACCTTAAACCCTTGAAAGAAATACTTGTCTGAGCCTGTGTCAGACAAAGTTTTTAAATTGGGATGCTACATCCTCTAGAAGGCAAGGAAATCGATAAAATCGATCATCGCAAATCGTCACCAAACTTTGTTAGTGGGAACGGATACCACGCCTACCTTCACCGCCCCCAGGCTATCGCCCCAAAAATTCGGAAATGGCTAAATCTTTCGCAGTTTTTTGAGTTAGAGCCATTCAATTTTGGAGATATATTACCGGTAACCGCCTTTAATTATCGATAAAATAATTTTATGGCCAAGCTTATTTTTTGAATAAAATCAATGATTTTCATTAGATCTAGTTTAATGAACCTGGTTTCAAAAACATCAACTTAGTAAACTTCATTACTAATAAAGATATCACTCTGCTTATAGCTTTATAAATAATATTCTTTTATTTATAAGTACACGCCTAAGCTCCAGCAGCCATTTGATTCAAATGTATTGGATAAATCGTTTACTGAAACAAAAAATAAAATGATATTAAATTGCTTTGCAAAATCATCTAGGTGAAATTCTCACTATTGCTTAAATTTATAACTAACAATTGGAATCGAAATCTGAATATGAACTGCATATTTACGGGTTGACATTCAACAAACGGCATCGGAATCAGAGCCCAAAAATACCGGAACTGACCGTAAAGATCATATTGTAACCAAAAGATCTTAGCGGAACATCATTACCGTTGGTTGGCTGCCTGGCGGTTATACGAGATTATATATTCTCAACTTGAAATCTCTAGCTATTATAGTCTTTCATACAGGCCTAGAAACAGTATGACAAGTCTAGATGGACTCGGCTAGTGATTCCAATCACGATTTATATATGGGGGCGTACAGACAGTTACACCCAAATTGAATTTTCTAACTTATTTATTCCATACTTTTTTATTGTACCATTATGTATCAGTATCGCCAAATCACCGTCAAGGTATGAAAACGTAATCAGATACCGTAGAAAATGTTTATACTTTTCGTACCAGAATCAGAATTGGAACATAAATTCTTTACGGTTTGACACCTTGGATCGTTTTGTCGTCGTTGCCGATCGCTGTATTGATTTATACCACTAAGCTTATACCATAACATATATTGTCTGCTCAGTAGTTATACAGAAATTAAGCAATAATCCAATATATTGAGTATGAAATATTTCCATAACATATATGCAGCTTATTTGGAGGCTAGATTATACTCCTCAATTATTATTATGGATTATTTAGTGACATCAGAATGCATAAGAAATGAGAATATAATATTTATAGTCCTTTGCCCTTTGAGTCTTTTAAACAAACATAATGTTGATGAAATTTGGATACAATTATGACCATAAAAATATCTGAAAAAAAAACAAAAAAATATATATATATGTATATATATATATTAATATATTACGTTTTTATTTAATTTTTTAAGTCCAATTAAATTCTGTTTTAGCGTATATAGCGTAAACTTAATTTCAACTCACTGGGAGTATAACACGAAAGAAAATGGTAGCGCTGTTAACCTTCAGATGCTTAGTGGTGGGGACATCACAGCAAATAATATTAGCTGCATTGGAGTCACAAAAATAAACATAGTAAAGCGTAATGAGTATAAAAGGACATATGTCAAGGTGCTTAGATATGCAACATATATGCGATAGACTTATTCTTGCGTGGCATCGCTGCAGTTTGCAAGTATGTTAATCAAGCTTGAAAATGTAAAGCGATAAAAACACTCTTTTTTTTGCAATAATGTTGGCGCAAATATTTTTCGTTTTATTTCCATATTGCTGACGACGTTCACCAAAAAACACAACCAATGTATAATTACAAAGTAAAGTTTTTTACCTAACCACATTTTACATAAGGTATATATTGATAGACTCACCAACCACCCAGTTAGTTCCTTGAACGAGTTGCAACATCTATTACTACATTGCTTATGATTCGAAAAAATGTTCACAGCGTTATATGATATTTCTTATATCTATCATTAAATTGTTATAATTTATTACAACTTTTATTAAAACATAATATATAGAAATGAAAGAGGATGAGATAACTACTAATTAGGTTAGTATATGCCAGCACATGTGTAAAGGTGTATAATAAGAAGCGAATTGGTTGATACTTATGCAAAAACATTCAAAGTTATATGCCAATATACTTACGTATAAATGTTTGGAAGTGTGTTTGTATATGTGAAAACGATTTCTGGACGTGTGTTGTTATAGTATTATATATTTTTCTAGCGGCATATGCAACATATTTGCAATTAATAACATAACATGTTAAACTTTCTTTTTTTAGTTCTTTAACATTTAGTATGTGTACATTATTTTGTGTATATATGTGTGTGAAAGTTCACGAAATTGCACTCACACTTATCGTAGATATTTGCAATGTGTTAACTTTTTCAGCGTCGAAATTGCATTCCCATTTATTTCAAAATCTTATATAACTTGTAAAACACCATTCATTTTTATTGTAAACAAAATTAACCCGCCCTAAGCATATAAAATACGTTGAGTAACCTTAGAGAACTATGTGACATAGATAATGAGAACTGGCTTCGCTCTGCCCACTCATGTGTTAGCACAAATTTCTGCAATGGAGAGTCAAGGAATGCAAAAAATCATCCCCAAAAAAACAGCTGTTCAAAATTTAGTGATGGCAAATATACATAAAAGTTGCGAAACATACATAGGACTTTTTTTAAACCGTTATGAATGCAATGCTTTTGTATGCACACTTAAGCATATTTCCATTAATTATTAATTAAAAAAATAAAATCAAAAACATAAGCATAGATACAATATAAATTCGGGATTTTTCAGGTTGTGCATTGCATAGGTGGTTGCTTTCGGCCATTTACAAAATATGGTAGGTCTTGCGCATGCGGCAAACGCGACAAAGTATTCTGGATTTGTGAAATTTATGTCAGTAATGTACACATACATTAAATCTTTAAATGTATGATTGAGAGCATTGTGGCAAATATTCTTTTTCCATTAAATAACGAAAATAATGTCAAAAGTTTAGGATTAAATATTATATAATACAAATTTTATTTTTAAATTTCTGTAAATACTAATATATAAAAAGAGAAAGGATCAATCGAAAAATATAAATTAAAAGAAAGATATTATAAAAAAAAAAGAAAAATAAGTATGTTTTATGAAATTCAAAATAAAAAAGAAACGAATAGGAAAACGAGTGTGTAAGCTTACTGAACCTGTAAGAGAAGATTATATCCCACAGATGCTCACAAGTTTCCAGAAAATATGTAATAGTTGGATTGAGCAGAGGGAGAGAGAGAGGGAGGGTTATAAATCAAATGGAAGCGACAAAGTTTATAGTAGGTCTAATTCAACTATCGTTGCTGGGAAACTGGAAGCGTTACTGGCATCAAATATTATAAGAGGTATCCAAAAATGTTGATCATATATGATGAAACCTAAGAAGTGCGCTGAAATTGAACTTAAAATAGAAACGCTAGCGAAATACTTGTCAGCTTTGTGAGATGCCAAAGACACAAAAACTTGCATTCGATGCGCAACAGCATTAAATAAATAAAAAACAAATAAGAGCGCTGGAGTCGGAGCTTACCGACAGTGGTAATGCCAGCTCATAACATGCGGCAAAGAACCATTTTATGGGGTGTGTGTGACTCGGCAACTGAAGCATCAGTATTGCACCCTTTAAATTTTGTGTCTCGAGCTCAACAACTGTGTGAGTTATACGTTTTTCCAATTTTGGGGGGTCGGCGGTGCTCGTGGCAAATAAATTTGATTAGGTGATTACTAGTAATCTACCTTGACGATTTTTTAACTTTAGCTCTGAATTTGCGGGAGATATCGCATTTTGCGTTGCCGCTTTTTGAATGGTGTTAACAGTAATAAACTTTCTAATTTTTTGACTTTAGCCTTTAAATTGTGTGAGCCATGTAGTTTCCTCGATATTGGAGTAGTGGGCATGGTCATAAAATATTTTATCGACCCTTAATTACTGGTAATACACTTTCAAAATATAAGTATTCGATTTCCATCATGAAGGGAAATCACCAGCAAATCTACCATCCGAATGACTCTACTTATAAATTTTAGGAGAAATCTGATTTTATCGATATGCAATTATTGATTTTTGTCTTGCCGCAATTATTGCAATCATTGCGACCTATAAGGTTATGCCTTGATCCAGAGGGTATGGCAATTGAAATTTTTTAGTCCACTTTCTCTTTTCTAGTCACTGGTGACTGAGCGAATTTATGTCTAATTTTGTCTAGTAGCGATATCCGATAACAATAAGAGTCACACAATACATATACTTGTAATACGCTATGATGATATGTGAGTGCATGAGTGAAAAACCACATATTCTATATTTGCGTGATCTGCTTTTTACGACAGCCTTAGTCCAATTGTCGTTATGTTGTGCTTCTATTTGATAAGTAAACAGTTCAATCAACTGATCGCAGCTACGCGTCGCGACTACGTACTAAACTTCTCTAGACTTCTCATAATGTAATCAATTGTGCAGGTTTGGGAAAAGTGGTGGCAGTGGGCAGGCGGCTCACCGGAGAGAAGATTTTTCAGATTTTTTATAGTAGACTTCGATTATTTTATTGCAGTGGTGGAGTACCTGTGATTGAACTCCCTTCATATTGTTTACCTCCTGTATGTCACTTCTTGTGAAGTTGTGAATGGGTGCAGACTGCACGTTCCGAGCACAGCAGTCAGCGTTCACATTGTCGACTATTCTTTTATAACCTGGTTCAAAAAGTAAGGTTATTTTCCGATATTTTCTAATATTTTTCTAATATTATACGATCCGTGTGGAAGGGGTTCATCAAAGCTGAGATGGTTGATGATCTGTGCAAATGGCAAACTTACCCCTGTTATTATTTGCAAAAGTGCATGCGTCGAGTATTGCCGTATCTTACGCTGTAAAAACTTCTTTCCGCGATGCTAGGTAGACCAAAATGCACCTAATTGGAGATTCGGGAAACGCGTTCATTACCCGACTAAAATAAGCATGGTAAGCAGTGAACCAGCCGTAGATAGGTAGACTATAGCCGATTTCGGAGAGTAGTAGGGAATAGGTGTTGTTTATAAGGGTGGTGGTGTGAGAGTTGCTAAACTCAGAGCTCAGAAATTTTATGTTTAATAATAATATTATTATTATTTGCCTAATATCACTAAGCAGGCGAAAAAAATTCTTAGAGATAATATCTAACTGTTTTATTATATTATAGCAGTGCTTTTTAAATCTGAATTTTGAGTCGAAGATATCTTTAAGTAGCATACTTTAGCATTATTACGATTATTATTTCTTAAATCATGAGGAATACATTGTCTATTTTGGGCATATGTGAAGTATCTTAAATTTGTCATTTGTTAATGTTCCGGAAAAGATATTCCACTCCTCTAAATAAAAAAGATAAAAGGCTTTGACGAGGTTGTAAAGCCAGGGACCATCACCCCAGAGTTCGAGTCGGTATAATACCGCACGGATTCCGATGCGATAAAATCAGTTGCCAAAATGGTGATATGACTTCTTACTGAAAGGGCGTTTGACACGAAGTGTTGGATGCGCAGTAGCGCATGTTTGTATTTTGTTACGGATTCGAGTGTTTATTTAGCTAGATCTGTTTTGAATTTTGGGAATGGTGTTGCTTTTACCAGACAGTTTTGGGTGGGAATGCATTGTAATTGGAAAATGATCACTGGGGTAAAGATGATTGCTAATAGACCAGAAGCATTTGTGGTAAATTTGAGAGGAATCTGAATATAAGTCGATATGAAAGAGCAAAAGAGCTGTGGAAAAAAATGAGTTGTTGAGCCAACATCAACATGTTAAGCAACATCAAGTTCAATCGCGGCAATTTAAATGGGGAGCTTGACAAGGGACTCCATGAATTAAAACGCCCACCCCAGACCCCAAAAACGGTTAAAGATTATATTACCCGCAATTTTAAAAACAAACTTGCAGGGTAGATTATTATTTTCTGTGGCACCTGTTATTAGATGGTATTACTTATTGGTATTAGAGTATTTCGCAGTCGGTTAAGCCCGAGTTTTGTCTGGTTTTGCAATGTGTGTATTTCAAAAGTCTTGAATGTTGGAATCTGCAAAAATTATTATTTTGCCTTTGTTTTTATTTTATTTTTAATTAAGAAAAAACAACATGAACTGAAATACTAATTTGTTAACAGTTTTTGAAAAATACTTTAGTTAAATGTATTGTATAACATTGACCAAGAGTTCAGTAATAATCTGACATCTTTAGCGTACCAAATCTTCGGGATTAAACATACCCTAAAAATATAAAATACAAAATTTACCATTGGAAAGAAAATACAAATAAAGCAAAAATTAAACTTACACGTGCACGTCTTAAGATGGAATCCTTACTGGCATCGTAGGGATGATCCTTTGATGGGATTTCAAGAACTGCTGGTACTGGTGAAGTGTGTGCATCAATAACATGACGAATGAGCTCAGCATATGTTTGATTTATCAAGATAATGTCGATATCATCACGTTTTAAAAAACGCTTAAAGCAATCTTCAATTTCGCTGACAGCAGTATCTATATGGAAAAAGTTACTTTCATTAGAATACATTTTATAACAAAAATTACCCTTTAATCCGATATG
This sequence comes from Drosophila glabriapex, assembly GCA_035042305.1. NCBI lineage: Eukaryota > Metazoa > Arthropoda > Insecta > Diptera > Drosophilidae > Drosophila > Drosophila glabriapex. The sequence goes on from JAWNLN010000070.1 coordinate 104,273, forward strand.
AAGCCGTATGAAGGTACTGCAGATTTATTTCGAGGCGCATATTACCATATTAAATTTTGGGAAAGTTTATCTGTGTTTTGGAATAGGGATGCCAACTTCACAAAGGATTTTGTGGCACCATGAAGCAGAAGCAAAATCGCGGAAAAATGCTAGTCTTAAACTCTTTAGATAAATAATTTAAAAATTTGAAATGTGTATAAGACGATATATCAGTTGAGTTAGTAATAGTTCAGTCTACATACTATATTTTCCATTTAACATTAAATGTGGCCCTTTTTGAGGTATGTATGTACAAATATGCATTTTGCAAACTTAACGAAGTGACATCATAAAGAAACAATTAATTATTTCCATTTCGAATTACTTACTCTTGTCAACTACCATAAAATTCGGGTGACGATTTTTGTTTATTTCACCAACTCCACCCAGAAGAAAACCGACGCAAGTGTCCTAAAAAAAGAATTATTAAAAACATAAATCATTATTACCATTAAATAATAATAATAATAATATTATTATTATTATTATTATTATAATTATTATAATTATTATTATTATTATTGTTATTATTATTATGATTATTATTATTATTATTATTACTATTGTTATGGACACATACATAGCACAGCTGAGATTCACAGATAAAAGATTGAATTTTGTACATTATTATAGTAAGGAATCAACGGCATTTCTCACATTTTTGATTTTTTGATTTTTGATAAAAAAATTCATTCTTATTTAGTAATTACTAATTTGTCCTGAATTTTTAACAGCTGCTTTACATTTTCGACATTTATCCGTTTGTAAATAATTTCAACTGCCACCCACACAAAACTTAGATTGTACGAATTAATCATGTTTACTAACATGATTCCATGATAACCCTAACACCATTCCAAAGATTTTTGATTGGATTAAGGTCGAATATTTGAGACCGTCAGTCCAAAACGTAAATCTTTTCGTCCTACAAAACTTTTTTAAATGTGTTGGCTGAATACTATAAGTCAATGCAGAGTACCGAAGTCCACTTTGCAAGAATTATTTCGAAAATCTACGCATCTATATTATTTACAAAGAATAGAACTGAATAGAAAATACCGTAACGGAACCAAAACTTCGTAACGGACGAGATAAATATGAGAACTTATATACAAAGTGTGTCTCTCGCTCTTATTGTCTTTAAAATGCGCTTGATGATCATGATAGGCGAGAGCACACATGACCGATTGTTCCTACCGCAAATATATGATCCGAATCGGTTATATCCGACCTATGAATTGCCTTAAGAAAGACTGATATTTACCAAGTTGTATCAATATTAACTTCCTTAGTGATGCTGATCAAGAATATATACCTTAAGGGGCCTCTACAGGGGCACAAAAACTGAAAGTTTACCCGAACCGTATCACTAGCGTACAGTAAAAATCAAGGGATCAATACATAACCGAAAACCATAAAAAAGTTTTCCATAAAATAGGAATTTCTATAGGATACGTTTAGGTTTTTTGACCATAACTCGGATATATCTTATTCGATTTTATTTTATTTATTTTGAATATCAATTGGAAGGATATACATTTAAAATTTGGACTTTTATTGACTATCTACGCGTTTATATATAAAGTGTATATATTCTTGAACAGTCCATTTTGATACAAACTAGTCATCCTTTTTGGAGCTATTTTGATAGAACTTGGTGTATACCGACTATTTGCTGCAGTCAGAATATATGTCAGAGCCGGCCACATCGGTTTATTATATCATAAAGCTGCTGTTTGAACAATTTGTTAAATTATGAGTTCTTGTCTGAAAGGTTTTTTTGTCAAGTTATCCAATTCAAACTCATCACTGCTATGTGTGCTCCTATTCATTCGTGGAGCCTTCATATAATAGCAACTGTGACATACAAGGTATCCGCTGATGCTACTCTGGAATCAGAGTACATATTACGATGACTTTTACGTCCGACTTCAAAGTATCTTAAATTTTGTATCTTTAATAATTTATCTTTAATTAATACAAGCCTGACGCAGAGCTTGAAAATTTGTCTTAAAATTTTACACGCATCTGTAGATGTTTGTATATATGTGGAGATAATAAATACATATTAACCAATTCAATATGTACATAAAGAAATAATATATATGAGTTAATGCAGTATTTAAGTATTTTTTTATATGCACAACTCATTTTAACTTCAGACATACACACATAAATACATAAGTACATACATAAATGTGTACACATTCATAAGTAAATACATTAGTTTCAATCAAATGAATTGAGTGGGACCAAAAATATAGTTTTAGCTCACCTCATCGCCTATGACTGATATTAATTTGCCCTTTATTGCCGAATGTAAAGCCATTGTTTTCGACGTTTATTAAAACTTTTCACGGAGCAAATTTTTTAACCACAGACTTACAGAAACTGTCAGCTGACTGGTGTCACGCGATGATAACACGAAAACCCTAAAAAACGCCGAGCCAATTAAAAACCTAGGGTCACCCATTTACAACAATGGATGGTACGCTGGTCGCATAAATTGCATCGCATATATTCTGAAAGCATTGTGAAACTCAAATTGTAGAAAGTTACTATTATTGGTTTTAAGCAATATTAGTTTTCTGAAAATATCCAAGATATTTTGTAATTAAAGGTGCCAGATTAGAATCTCGCCATTGAATTTACTTCAGGCAGTTTATAATTATATTTTGTATGAAAAGCAATAGTTTAAATGTTAAGAAAGTAATTAGAATTGTAAGAATTGAATAGTAACTCATAATATTTATTTATTGATTAATTATAATAATTTTTTTGTCAATTTTCCAAAATAGTCTGGCTTGTACTTGTAGAATGTGAATAGGTATTCTTTGAAACTATTCACGAAAATCAACCGAAACCAAGAAATGTAATTTATTTCGTTTGTGGAACCTAAAAAATAGTGATTCTCAAAAAATACCTAAGATATACTTTAAAAAAATCCAAGATGAGGCATATTAAGCGAAATACAACTCTTTTAACAGCTACAGCTACAAAAGATTTTGTTTGGGGATTTGGAAATTAAATAGTTCAAATTCAAATTACTAAAAATATAAAAAAAAATCAAAATTCGATATAGTATTTTTCCTTAAATAGTTTAATTATGTTTTTTGCTGCCTTCATATCAACTGTTTTCATTTTCACCCGAATATATTTCAAACCCCGTCAACATTTTCAGAACTGTACAAAAATGACACACAATTAACATTTATATTCTTAGCATAAAACACTTATTGATACATTCGGGGATTGACTAATTTCAATGTAGTCATTCATCTGTCTTGAAGTTGAATCTAAAATGTGTGTTTGTATTTATTATGTGCAGGATTTCCAATGTGAACCTTTTGCTATAATGCTGCTCTCCTTCTCCGAAGACTGAAAAATCTATCCTAATTTCTTCCTTTAATTCCAGTTTTGTGACCAGACAATCGTGCTTTTACTTTGATTTTGTCGTCTCAACACATGACTTGTCGCATACGTTGATCTTTATAAATGTTTTAATAATGTAAAGAAGTCTACGAGCTATGGTAGTGGTGTCTCTGTTATAGCAGTCCGATGTGGCAAGTTTGTCCGGGAAGATTGGTATATATTATTCTTAATCTTTTTGGTTCGTTATTGTCGATTTGCGAAAAAATGTTCGTTTTTTTGTTAATTGTACTTTTCTTATGAAATTTTTTGCTATTATTGGCACGTTCGACGTATGTTTTAAATATGGTTTGGTTTGGTTTTAGGATACCTACTCAATTTCAAACGATTGTTTTAAACAACTGGTCGCTTTCGTCCTCCTTAATATGGCATATAAGTTATCCACATGTTTTGTAAGTATCCGAGTATTTATGATTTTGTTTATCATGATTGTCAGATTGGTCTGGACAAGCAAAATTCTGTTGCAAATTTCATCTTCCCGAATTACTTCCCGATTACCAAGCAGCTTTGCAGTCATTATCTAAAATACACATCCGAATTGGATTATTTATTGAAGACATAAAAACCGACATATGTATGTGAGTTTTAGTCACTTTCCTTTTTAAATTCCACGCGAATAACTGAATCGAAATGTTGGTTGTTTATGTAGGCCCTTCTAATATCAGATCAAACAATCCACTTTCGTGTGGATTTCCCGTTTCTTGTCTTTTACCTGTTAAAAATTTGGCAAGCTGTTTTGCCTACATTTTTATGGAGTTGACATTCTTCTCTTATTTTTGTATGCATTTTTCATCAAGAGCTTGCGCTTGCGTTTTGAATTTCTCCGCAAAACGCAAATTTTGTTTATCGATGTGCTGCGCTTCATTCCAGTAGAACAAAACGCCAATCTGTTTGATCGCTTGTCTAAAATCAGGCGTAAACATTTTGTAGCCATACAGTTGACTGGCTACTAGGGTTGCAAACATTCTTAATTTCTTTGCTTAATTCAAATCTATTCATATTTTCTTTCGCATTTGTTTTAGTGTACAATATCAAATATTAAAGATATTATATTAATAATGATTATATTGTGCATTGGTGTCTAGCATTTAAAAAATGTTATCTAAAAATTACATAGAAGTAATTATTGCAATTTATTATTTTAAATTTGTAAACAGTTGCTTGAGTTCTCGTCTTAAATGTACAACACAAAAATTACATTTGTTTTTTCGTTTACGTGATGCGAGTCCAAATAAAGGCTATGCTAAAAAGGCTAAATTTGTCACTTGCTAAAGATTTTCCGCCAAACAACTTTTTGGCTGCTAAGGCTGTTTATACACGGTCAAAATATTTTGTTAAATGGATAATTAAAAACTAGTTCGTATTATTGAGTAGAATTTAAAAAAAAAAAAACAAAATTCGGATCAGTCTAAAAATACTTGCAAATGCATGTTTGTTTATTATTACTACTTACTATAAACAGTAGTCAGATATGAAGTTGAATTAGGAAAGCGGACAGCACTGGCTTAAAGGTGGTCCAAGCGATAGCTTATCGGTTTTAAAATGTTATCGATAACCTCGCAAAATACCAATATTATATTTGATCGATATTGCTGTCGATAGTCTTACATCTCTAGCAATTCGCACATGTTTGATAAAATGTTCGGAGCTGGGGATATGCTTAAGGCGATTGCGGAAACAAATAGGAAAGACCGGAATGTATACCTCAACGCCGTGGACCGAGTGCAAGGATCTGTAAGTGAGATAATTAACGATTAATATATATACATTTCTTGTAATACTTCACGATAAATCCATGTTTTTACAGAACGCGGCGTCACAAGCACAATCGATTAACTTCTTGCTTTCAAAAACTAAGACTAGATCAGTCGGACTGCGTTTCTTGATTGAATACCTCAACCAATGTCCAAAAAATGTTCTAGAAAAGAAAGCGAATATTTGGCTGACTATCATAATTAGAGCCTGCAATACAAATGAAGTCGGCTTATACGGCGAACTTATCTACGAAGCTTTGGGTATGTAGAGAACCACTGTTTGAATTTACTACTCGGTAACGGCAAAGCGATGGAAATATTGTTCGGCTACTGCAACGAGCTATAAATATCTTTAAATATGCAAAACTTAAAAAATATTTGGCAACAAAACTAGAATAACAACTAGGTCAGGATATTTTAAGCCCTCTCAATAATACCATTCGCACATTGTTTTACATTTTTTGTAGAAAAAATGTTGATTGAGCATATGTACTTATGTACATAGATATACATATGTTAGATTAGATCAAAAATTATTAGATTTTTTATTTTTTTTTGTTTTTGCTATAAAAGCAATACGAATAAGTAAGAGGCATCCTACCATTTTTAATGCTGTTAAAACTTATAATTTCAATTTATTTATAATAATTTTAGAATTAAATTGCACACTAAATATTTTCATGACAAAAGATAAATTTTTAAACCAGATTTTGTTAGTATTTTTAATTTGACAGCGAAGGTAGAAATTCGGAATATAGATTACTCTGAACCACTAAGCAGACAATACCACAAAATACTAGTCTGAACGCTTCTCAAATATCGAACAAAAATCAATGGAATGCCACAAAATTCTTAAGTAAAATCGCTGATAAATTGTATCCGATTTTCTTTTAAAAAAAACTTGCTTTTAATAGTCTGGCACCAAAGGTAAAAGTAAGAAAGTGGAATTTTAAAAACTTTGTCATAAATATGCGCGTAAACCAAAGTGATTGTATGCCACGCCTTTAAATAAATAAAACCAACAGAATCATCGGAATTGTCTGAAAACTGTGTAAATAAAATGTTTGATTGGATTAGTCAACTTAGCTTGCCCAACAGATAAGCTTTGTTTTAAAGTCCGTGACTCAAGTAATTGTAATTGTGTACTTGAAATTTGTTTGTATATATTGGAAATGGTAATATCTCTTCCAAGAATCATTTAAATTATGTCAATCTCCGCTTCTATTAACGATCCTTATTGATATATTCATGGCATCCACCAGTTCAACAGTTTTTCAATTTCTATACTCTTCAGGTATTGCCTTGTTAATTCCGCTGAAAGGCCCATTTAGGATATAATATTTGAAATATATGATTGCTGTCCAAGAATTTTTTAATTTTGTCCTTTGCACATCGTATATTGCTGCTCTCTGCCTTTTGCATTTTGTTGGCCAATATAATTGTTTAAGAGTTAAACTTGTTATAGAGCATAGAGTCTGGTCAAATATGGCTCTTGCAAGTTACTTTATTATTAGAATACGCAATACTTCGAAAATTTAACAGCAGAGTATTATCTGTTGGGTTTTAACACCTTCAAAAACCACATTTATCTTTTTTGTTTATTTTCTGACTAAAACTTTTTTATTTTGTGTTGAAGAGTTGATAACACTAACACTGGTATCAAAATTCGAATAATAATCGTTTTTAAATCTTTTTTTTTTCGTTTCCAGCTCTGCTCGTTTTTCAAATTCAAATTGTACCAGAAATTGCGAAATGGTTCGGTGCTACCTATCTAGGAAAGCTTTACGAAAGTTTCGCTATTTTGGAAAAACAGATAGGCAAAACAGCATGCACTGTGGCTGCACTCAAGGCAATAAAACAATGTTTGAAATACTACCCTGGACCTAGTAAATCTGGAAAGCCTTTAATTGTGCGGTACCTCTTAGCATTAGTTGACAGCAGTGATCCAGAAGTAGTGTATAAATGCGGTAATTGCTGGCTGCTATTACAACAAGTACGCGGGAGCAACGAGGGAAATTTTAACACTAAGACCCAATGGCAAGATTACCAACTAGGCTTATTGGACAGTCTCAATGCTCTCGTAATCGATGTATTTCGCAATCATAAAAGTGATTATATTACGATGGATACAAGCAACAAATTGGAATATTTTACTTTGGAATTACAAGGAGATCCAATTGAAAGGGTGGCTCGGGTTTCCAGACGCTTCTGCAATCTAATTGACTTCCTAAAGATTGCGTTAAGGTTAGAAAATTAGGGTGTGGTTCAAAATACCCTTGCAGCCCTTATTACAATTATATAATTAACTAATTAACTATGCAAGACATTCGTTAAGTAATACATATCCAACAAGATAAGGATAATATATAGTCTTGGTCCGTCTGTCTGGTTGCATGCAAGATTACCTGTGGGCAGACCTGCCTACATTTTTCATTGGGTAGTTAGGTATGCCACAGTTAAGTTTTAGAATCATTATTTGTTATAAATTCAGTTCACATTATATAATTTAATTGGCACAAGCTTTTGAATTTTAACTGAACTTCACTTCCGTCTTTTTTGTGATGAATTCGACCACATCTGTAAAAGTGTGTTTCTTGCAAATAAAAGTTTTTGTTTAGTAAAAAATTTAGCTTTAAAATACTTCAATTAAAATTCAATTTAGAAATGCCGATGTGTGAAAGTTGTCTTAGATTTTTGCATAAGTCTACAAGGGTATTTAAGTTTCGGTTCAGCACCGAAAACACAGTGCTTTTTTAACACTTTCTTTTTTTAACAGCCAACCATATCCATCAACTAAACTAATACGGCCAACAAAAATTTTGGATTTTATTCAAAATGGACTAGGATTGAGGGACAAAATTGATGTGAGCAATCAAAGTATGGATAATGTCTGTTTAAGAAACGTTCTGCCCACATTGCATACAAAACTTTTGGAATTACTGGAAGTATTGATTGATATGTAAGTTGCGAAATATTAAAATCTAACATGTAGAAGTACTTTAATTAAAATAACCTCAGCGGCTTAGCAAACTTAAAATTTGTTTACGATATTGTACGTTAATAAATTTTAATTTATTAAATACAATATGAACTTTTATACACTGATACGGAAAGTAGTAACCAGTAACCAGTAGAAACCAGTCTACTTTGGTTTCAGAAAATTCTGATTTCTTCAATTCACAATGGATAATAATCTTAACTTTTATCTGTGGTTATTAAGCCACTTAATTTTCGTTTTCTGATTGCAATTCTTTTGAGAAGTTCATCTGTGTAGGTTTTAGAAGATAATTATTTTGAATTCAATAAGAAGTTCAATTTTACTGGTATGTGAAATTTGCTTACTAATGTGCGCAATATCAATTTAACAGCAGCAACAGTAGCGTATAATAGAGTCTTAAACTTTATATTTGCTGATTTTTAATCTACCTTTGGATGTACATAAGTTTAGCCATATTAATTAAATATATATTCTGCACATTTTCTTAAGGATAAAGTCATAAATTAATAATTTGGATTTGTTAGGTATAGTAAAACAAATACTCATAAATATAACCCATTCTTCTCTTCATTTAGCTGCCACACTCACCTCAGGATGCATTTTAGACTAATAACAAGTATTCTACAGGAGTCACTAAATAAGACAAAATGGTCATCAGCCGGATTTCAAACTGAGTTTTGGTATGTTTACATTCTAATTATGTTTACTAGACTAGACCAGACTAGAGACTTGAAACTGTTTGCTAATATATATGTAGGTCAGATAATATATTTTTGCAATTTACAAATTCCTCAAAATTTGTTAGCTATAAAATTTTAATATATATATTTTCAAGGGTGCACATGTCTTTGATGGTCCATATTTTTGTTATGAAGTGTTGATCGATTATAGAAAATCTATATCAATATTTGCAATATAGAGTAATTAGTAAACAACTAAAAAAAAAAAATTGTGGCTTTTGGGCTTTTACCGCGGCTTTGCAAGTTTAATTTTCTTGTAGCCGCCTTCGCGGTGCTTCGAAACTAGCGTAGACTTTCGCCCACAATAATCAAGATCGGTTAAGAATTTAGAAATTTCTAACACTTATTTACGTATCTTAGTCTGTTACTTATTATTTGATATTTTTTGTAGTAATTTGCGAATGCAGGTGCACAAAGTGACGATGTTGTGGATTTCTACACTTGGCGAAGGAAGCGGGTGCGATTTAATTGCAGATCGGCTTGTCAGAGATATTTTGGAAGATGTGATGATACGTCGAACAGATATATATTTATTGGTAAATATTCCTATTATGTTTTTTTTTCGAATGTTCAATAAACTTTTAATTGCAGTCCGCAGCACAGTCGAAAAATATACCTCAAAAGAAAATCAAAAGAAGCCATTCTTTAATATCTGAGTCATCTATTCAAGGCGAACATATAACAAATAAGGGCAGAGTGGCTCTTTGTATGGAAGCTCTTCGGTGTCTGCAGGCAGTTCTTGATTCAGTTGGTTATTTATTAAAGTCGTCACTTCTAAATGTAAGTTCCTCAAAATATAAACTTCGTAAGTATGTTGTTGTTCAAATGCCAATTATCGACCGTGTCTTCATTTGAAAAAGGACACAATTTTTTCGTTTCTATTTTCAAAACGTATTTCGTTACAAGCCAAATTAAACTTACTTAGTCTTATACCAATAAAAATTTAAATATAAATTCTTTAGCGACATGTCATACAAATGAAGATGTTATTTAATTGAATGTTATGATAGAGGGAAAAGTAGATATAGAGGTGGACTAGCAGGAATATGAGAAACCACAAAATCAAAAATTAATGAAATGTTTCAATGAAGGAAGAGAAAGTTTTGCTAAGAATACTTGAAGCAAAGCATTAAACAATTTACTCGTGGAAAGCGTAGTTAAGTGTGCATGAACGTATGTAGTTGAAATATTAATTACTCCAAATCCGAATCAAACTAGTGATTTAAATTTATGTTGCAATTAGAAGTTGCGATTTTTTTTATTAATAATGTGCTAATCTGAATAAATTTTTATTTTTTCAACAGTTGATACTCAACACTATATTGGAAATTACTGTTCAAATATCTGAAAAGCGGCTGATGATGCAAAACCCTTATGATGACTGGTCCTGTCGGCTTGAAATATATAAAACGTTATTCAGATTCATAAAATTGAGAAATATTTCCAGCTCTTCTCCAAGGAATATTATTCTGTACATACTAGATGAAGCTTACAAAACAGATCCAAGCTCAGACATACGTATTTATTGCAAATCTATGATCGCTTCAGTCGAGAAAACCATACATCCTGAAAGAGAAAGCTTAATGTTAAAGAGGGAACAACAAAGTAATACAAATATAAATACGAGTTCGAAACAAAATGTAATTGAAGAAAATCCAATTGTGATGGAGGAAAATCCAATCGACGCTCAACAAATCAAACACAGTTACAAAAATGGGCAAATAAATAGCGAAATAAGTCCTCCTTCTATGCACTATTCAAATGAGGAAATTCCGAGTATGAATATTGATGAAAGTGAACTCACGCCGCCAGCGATACAACAAAAGAAATTTAAAAATACCAAAAAAAATAAAAATATGCCGGAAAATTCAGCAATAAATGCTCATGAAGATGACAAAAAAATTGATGTGCTTCCGAATCTTATTTCAGACGATTCTCAGCAGTTCATCAAAATTGACTTAAATCCTAATAATGACATCTGCGCTAAAAGCCAAGATGATGAATACATTTCAGAGTTAAATGCAGCATTTGTTGATGAACTTAAATAAAAATATAAATACACCATCACGATTGTTTGTCTGTCCTCAGTTAAATTGTTCAACAATGTGATTGAAAAAAACCAAATCGTCAATTACATAAAAGTAAATTCAATTTATTAAACTAAATGAGAAACCAATTGAATAAATTACTGCAATTTTGATAATAGAATACAACAGGATACTTACTTTACAATTGAAAAGTTAAAGTTTAAGAATACAATCGAGAGTTGCTAATGACTTTAGTTTAGAATATGAACAGTTAAATATAACTTTGTAATCTTTTTTTTAATTGATACAAATTGTTTACAAAACGCGTACCTAACTTATGAGATCAATTCAATTCGAAATACATTGAAAAAAATGCTTGATTTGACTTTATCATCTTTTTCGAATATGTTGCTGTACTATAAGATATTTCGGTGATCCAACTTGGAGTGCCTAAAAATTAGAAAATAAAAATAAATCCTAGCTGCGCAATCAGTATCAGTGTTCCATAAGAATACGAAAATGTAATTACAACCGTAAAAGTGGCCACGACGTAAAGTAAATGGCTTTCGACAAATAGATTCACCGTGTTCGGGCTTTTTAATAATTGAGAGATCCAAACCAGAATCAAGCGAACCAATCAAGCCTATAAAGCTAAAAGTATTTTTAAACTAATAAAATGCTTTCCTGAAATCAGGATTCTAATTTTTGTGGTATAAACTAAAACACAGCTCAATTTAATACAACAAATTGAGGATTATTAAACTGATCTGAAACGACGGAAAATCAAGCATACAAAATAAGAAATACTGGTGATATATACGAAAAAAGGACGTAAAAAGTGCTAGTAAAAGATTTGAAAGATTCAAATCGCATAAAGAAACAAATCAATCATTATCACGCACAAGAGAAGAAACTTCTGTAGTCAAACAAATATTTTCGATATAATTTCGATTGAGTTTACCCAAGTTTAAGAAATTTAGAGTCAAACACCTACTACTAGTACAATATCATTCACATTATGGTATGGAATGTTAGAAAAATCGGAGTAATGACTTATAGCCTTTCCCTATCAATTAGTGCATTTTCCCATAAGAGATAATAAGTGGCGATTTTTAGAGAGATTTTTCGCCACGAGTATTTCGTGTTTGCTTTGCGATGATTTATCAAATTTCGCATAGTTTTTGTGGAAGGTGTGGCAAGAGAAATATAAAGAATGTTAATTCAAGAAATATTAGTTTACTGTGATGTTACTAGTAAATGGGGAACAGAGCTACCAATTAGAAGATTGACAGGCAACTTTTTTTTTATTTGAACCCAGATGCTACATAACGATGTGCGGAAAAATTTAACTTTGAAATATATACCGTATTTCTAAATTGCTCTATTTACAAAAAGCTACGGATTCGCTTACAAGGGGAAATTATATGAAACTGAAATTTGAGGACTGCGTTTTCGATGAGAAGCCATTGAATCGGGGGAAAGCGAAATGTACCAAAAATTACTTTTTACGAGCGCGATGCCAAAACTGATAATGCAGAGGCAAAATCAAATTTTTTGATGAGCGTGCAAAGCGAATATAGAGATTAGTAGATGCTAAAATACTGTACAAGTAAATCAAATTTTAGCGCGAAAGGGCGCGTCAAACTGAGAACTCCCTCTAAAATTGAATTAATTGCGCCAGCCATCACATTCAACGATGAAACGGCTGCGCGTAAGTGAAGCCATGACATCGACCAAGCTATCACTTTAATATTTTGTTTCACTTTTGTCGATGAGGTCACGGTCAACAATTTCCTATATAGGTAGCGACTTTTTCCTTGGTAGCTTGCTCATCCTCTTCAGGCTATACCGAAAACATCAGGGAATTTGACGCCAGCATGACTTCCAAGCCGATATTGAGAACCTCCAGAAGACCGAGGACATCCTTTAACTTTCTGTATGACCATGACCAAATGGGAACAGAGAATTTTTCATTTCGATCATGCACATACTGCATGATAATGGTGTATCTCAAAGGATGTTGCATATATAATTAAATCGACCCATGGAAATGTTGAGAAACTGATGCTGTTTAAAAGCATTTTTTTCGTCATTTTGTTCTGGTGCTCGACTCAAGTGAGTAATAACTATATTGTCGAATGCGCAAGACCTTTGAATCACTCAGCAATTTCTAAATAAGCACTACAGTTAAGCCAACCGTTTATATCCGTTGCTTCCAGGGACTCCTAGAACTTAAGACTCTCTCGTAATCTGCTTATTGTTACCGTTTACTCCAAGATCAACATGCATACTTATCAGCACAGATACCGACTTCGTATGTATTCCAAGCCTGATTGTTAACTTTCAATAATTCCTAGAAACATCTTACTCTTTGTTCAAAGAATAAATGTAAGATTATGTAGCGTTACAGAACCATCTAAATTGTATTCATAATTTAAAAAACGAACCTATTATTTCAATTTTCGTTATAGGAAATAGGGATCCGATAGCTATATTTGTGCCCGGTGCAATAAATAAAGAAATGTAACTGACCCTGTTTTTATTGAACCAGGTACAATTACTTGATGATATATTTGGGTTAATATTGTTGCGTGTCTCACAAGAATTGATTTTTGCATATAAGACATAATTTATAAACATACCACGGGTATATATTTTGCTAAAAATAATATACAATAATAGTAGATATATTAAAGAAACGGTTAAGGCTATTGATCAAATGAAATAAATAAGTTACGAAAACGATCGTGTGAGGAAACAATATTCATACAGATGCTCGGGCAGAAACACCGAAATAGGTAGATCGATTCGGCTGTTGATGACAGACAAGTATATAAGCATATATAATCCTTGGCTAGAGATGCTTTCCTTAGAATGTTGCACAAATTTGCACAACTTCACCAATTATGATAGCGAAGATTTAGAGATAAAAATCACTTGGCGCAGGCAAACACAGATTGTATTTATTTCTATAATTTTGAAATGAAATTCATGAAACAATCTCTTTGTTTTTTTTACCAACAACCCTTTGAATATTCGTTTTTTACAACTGCTTATTAATCAGAAACAAAAGTTATGCAACGTGATCGATATATATAAGTACACATTAATACTTTATATCATCATCGCCCCAAAAAAATAATATGGTTAGCTGTATAAGCTCCAAGAATTAGAGTTTAATCCCCCACCTCAATCAACAACAAAAACAAAACAAAACACCTAGGTTTGCAAATAGATAACGGCTGATTTTTTGTTTTGTATAATAATATTGTTAAGGTGAGCGATGTCCGACTTCATAATGGTAATTAGCTTTTGTAAGAAATGGAGATTTTATTGAATTATATTTATAATTATTGGTATAAATATATGTTAATTATAATGTAGCCTGATGTTCATTCTTAAGCATGTGCATGTATGAGTTTTTAAACAGAAATATTTGAAAATGTTGTATATGGAAGTACTTGAGTACTTTTATAATCACTGTCGTTTTATATTTTGCAAAAATTATAATTCAAATAACCTTTTCTTTTACTGACTGTTGTTATATTTGAGTGCAATCGGTGAATGTCCATTAATGTATGGTTCCGGTCTGTGGGTCGATGCATATTATTGAATTTGATCCTTTTTCATCTTTTTAGATTGAGCACATAACGATTTTTTCCTTTCAAAGTACTCGTACCCGTCCTCGTAACTGTTACCGTGCTGTCTCGACAAAAGTTTGTATACATTATAGTGTAAATCCGTGTCTATTGCTGACTGGGATTCACCTGTCCGTTAACTATTGGCAAAAAGTATGGATGCGCCATAGCCTCACGAGCTGTAAGACGGTCAACGTGATCATAACGCAATAGCTTATCAAGGAAGTCTAATGCTTCTGGAGACACTAAATGTTGGTTATCAGAATGAACAAATCGTTCCCAGCGCTTGCGGGAATGGCGCTGTAAAATATCGTGAAATCGCGGATCTAGATCAATGTTGTACTTATCAAGATACGCGTATAGTTCTTCAGTGCCCAGCACCTTAGCAATTCGCACAAGTTGATCATAGTTGTCATGGCCATGGAAGAATGGCTCTTTGCGGAAAATCATAGACGCCAGCATGCATCCCAACGACCACATGTCTAGCGAATAATCGTACATTTGATAATCGACAAGGAGCTCGGGACCCTTAAAGTAGCGGGACGCCACTCTTACATTATACTCCTGACCAGGATGATAAAACTCAGCTAGACCCCAATCAATGAGACGCAACTTCCGATTTTCATGATCTATCATGACGTTGTGTGGCTTTACGTCGCGATGCATTATTCCCATGCTGTGGCAATAGTCAAGTGCCTTAAGTAGCTCGAATAAATAGTAGCGTATCTCGTAGTCTGTTAGTGTTTGGTAGAGTTGTTTGAAATCTGTATTGTTCACATGCTCAAATATCAGTGCTGGAGTTCGGGATACTGGGTCTTTGACGACAGCAAGGAGCGTTATTATGTTAGTGCCCCCGCGCAAGTTTTCCAAAATCTTAATTTCGCGCTTTATCTTCTTTTTTTTCACAGGCTTCAATATTTTCACAACGCATTTCTCAGTTGTTGTTATGTTGATAGCCTCGAACACCTCAGAGTACTTGCCACGCCCTAACTTGCGCACCAACTGGTAATCGTCTTGGTTGCCCCAGTCGACTACATAATTCTCATAATCCCAATATTCGTCTGGCTTGTGGGCGTTTACGTCTGTGTAAACGCGAGCCGCACTTGGTAGTGTCATCTCCGCCGAATTATTGTCCTCTCTATGTTCTTCTTCGGCAATCGCTTTAGTTGTGTGCTCTTCGGATGACTCGGTAGTGCCTGGATGTGTCCACGCAGCAAGGTTATCGTTATAGAACTGACTGAAAAATAAAATACAATACACAATTAGTGTCAGTTCATAAGGCGTTCACAACTTTTCGCACTTTTAAATATTTTTACAAGAAAACCAACATACCTGAAGAGAATAGGTTGCCCAAGACTTAATTTTGGATGATAATACTGGGGCCCCTTATGGGACCTACCACAAATTCCAACCACAAATTGATGCCTCAATCTCGGGGCTCTACAATCTGTGCAGCTTGTAACACAAATTGTTCGAGGCAGTCGACGTAATATGCCAGAGACAGCAAATTGACGGTGGACGGCAAGCACGTTACTTCGAATGTTGCGCTAATTTATGTAATATATATAGAAGGAAATTGTTTGTACAGTTAGTAATTAGGAATTAACAATATATTTTCACTCAAATACCGAGCATATGCATACAAAAGAGTTGTGCTTTGCGTTTGTGCATAATTATGTTGAAGATTGCTTCACAAATTCACAGCGCACATTTTTCATACCATTCCTCAGAAAATAGTGTGCATATGTATGTTGCACACGCATCTATGTATACATTTCTGTGTGTGCGTGTATATGGTGTATGTGTTTAAATTCCAACAGATAGCATCCAATTTGAAGAAGAATTGATATTTTAATATCTATTAACGCACGTACAATCGTAGTAAAAAAAAACGAACAGAAAATCCTATTTCCCGGTGTTTAACGAGTTTTCCAACAAATAACAATTTGCAATAGACAATAAAAACGGAGAGCACATTATCACATGAAAAACTATCACATTATTGTGTAACAAGCAAGCAATACAAGCTCTGAATGTTACTTTAAATTATAATACTCACATATTTTATTTCAGACAGCGTGGATGACGTGAAATTTTCATTATTTTCATTGTTGAACCGATATCAGTGATATGACAGTTCAGTGAACTAGTTCACCAGTGCTTGCCCTAATCAGTGCTGCCATCTTAGCGGTCTCAACCAATTTGATATTTTAACATTGTTTTACTAGGAAAAATAAGTAAGCAGGATAAACAAAACTTACTGTATATTTATTCCTATTTGTGAACAACTTTTCAATTTCTTTACGTTTTCAAAAGTAGCGTCAATTTTAGGTATCGATCGCGTTCCATTTGTTTCAGGCGAGCTGCTCATCACTACTAGGAACTGTACACAGAGTCGCATCTAGCGGAACGTGCAGGATTTGCTTGAAAAAGTGAAAAGTATCTTAAGCGGCTTCATCCCGCATCTAGCATCTTGCATCTACTGTCACAGCTGTTTGAAATGCTTTGCAAAAATAAGTTATGAAATTGTTGGCGTTTTTCATGCATTGCACTGTTTTGCAAGATCTGAATGTCTTTGTGGCCACGGTAAAAATGAATGAAAAGAATGAGTCAAAAACAGCTGATGCCAGTTTTTTTTAGATATGGTAATATTTTTTAACTTTTTTCTTTTTAAAAGAGGTGTGCAGGCGATAAGTCACATATCTTAAAAAATTACCAGAGAGAGTGTATAATTCCCTAAAGATAACAAATACTGAATAAATAAAATGCTTGACAAACGGAAAAATATACTGCAGCATTTTTTAACCTAGCTCTTCATTTCCGCTCCGTAATTACAATTCAAGTTAGTACTCATTCCTATGTCGGAAAAGGCTTCCAGTAGATCCCAAAAGCTTTGATCTGTGCTGTTTTTGTTTCCAAGTGATCTTATTGCGCTTATAAGATTCTCTTGTGTTAGTTTAGCAGCAAACTAACTTATTTTTGCATTCTGTGCTTTCAACCATTGTCTTAATAATACAAAAAATCATAGCAAAAATCTTAAAATTAAAAATCTTTTTGATTGCCTTCTTGTTTTTTATTATACAATTTTTTTCGGTGCAATCCCAGTGTCTTATAGTCGTGTTCCTTTATTAACATTTCGCACATTCTTGAATGGCTACAGAATGTGAAGTTGTTGCTTGCTTATAAATTTTCCATTAAGGGACAACATACTGTACATAAACATTCGCAAACATTTTACGAGTATTTCGTGATTTTGACGATGATTTATCGAATTTCGTTTCGATAGTGCCAATATCACAAACTACTGATATTTAAAGTGGGTATGCGATTATTTTAACACATAATTATAATTTAATGAATGTATTATGTATTATTGGCCAAAAGAGTCGTTATCGCCTATCTTATATTTTATTATTAATTTTGCAGATCAGTAAATTGTAAAAACTGTTAATGTTAGAAATGCTGTGCATATTGGAATCCGGCGACTGTAACTAATCGCTTATAGGCTAATCACACAGAGCGACGTCTTCCGGAACGAATGGGAATTTTTCAAAGGTGTGAAACATTGTTCACATAGGCAACATCTGTCAATACTCAGGTATCAGTCACAGTTGTTACGTGAAATACATGTAAACTGTTATAAATGTTAATGTGCAGCAGTTGGCAACCGTGTGCAACGAACAATTGCTATAGCCAGACGAGTTGTGGAAAATGCCCTTGACCCTTGGGCTAATTCTCAACTCAAATAAATAATAACTGATCACATTTTTAGCCTACCATCTTCGCTAGTTAAAATCATGTCTAGCCAATGCGACTCCTTGTTGCCTTACATGTAATTAAATATAATAATCTTGTAAATACGATTTTATTTTTATTTACCTTGATGGTCGGTAATTCTAAAATTTAATTTTAATTTCTTGAACTGGGTTGGTTTACAGTAAGTGGAGATCGAAATTATCGAAAATAGCGTGCGGAGGAATAGTGAATGCTTGATGTCGCTCTGTGTGAACTCAGCTCTTCAGATGCTAGATACTATATTTCGCTCAGTGTGCACGTGGGAGTGTGTGTACACAACATTACCCAAAGTCCACTCATATCGAATCAAAACAACTGATTCAAAACCCCGATTACAATCAGTGCCATAACCCGGCGACTTCGTTGTTGTTGCCCTGCAGTGAAATCCATCTTGGGCTTAAAAACTAAAGTTTTTGAGACTAACCATCCGTAAGGCTTTAGCTGGCATCTATGGGAACAACAATACAATTTCCATTCAATCCATCAACAGGCACTAAGCGAGCTTTTTGAATATAGAGTTTACATTTCCATTTTGTATTAATATCTGGTATTTTAAATAAAAATTGCTGCCAGATAAGTATATATATACCCCCGGCAAATGCCCGGTTAGAGACACTGCCGGACACTGTTCATTCGAGTGTAAATCTAATCTGAGATATTTGGCAACGGTGAATAAATTGCAACAGAAATTGAACGCATTTTGAATTAATAAAGAAATAAATATCATCTGCATTTAGTAGTGCATATATACATAGGTACATAGATATATACGATATTGTGCTCATTAGTTTGGTAGAAGGCGACCCGCTTTTATGGGACTACAAGAAGATTGCGTCCAGGTAACTGAGCGAGAATTTGCGATTGTGACGATCGGCGTCGCCATGCAGAGAAGTGGAGGCGATTGCATTGCACAGTGGAAAAACCCTTGTGCGCTGTTTAGAGTCTACTACGCTGCTCAGCCTGCATATCCGGTAGCAAATGCATTGCGCTTGTCGAATTAACTATTCAATTATGGCTAAGCCTGTTTTATGATTTTTCTTAGACCTAATCGTGTTTTTGTCTACGCTGGCTTTGCGCGAAGCCCCATCCACTTGTTCTTTCTTTTACCTTGTGCCAGATCCAGAATGGACATGAAAATTTAATAAATTCCAAATTAATTCAAATAATAGAAAAGAAGAAGAAGAAACACCCAGCAAGAAAACCCATTTTTGAGTATCTACTTCAGCACAAAATACACCAAAAATGTATTTTAGATTTATTTTTCTATATGATACCAGTGCGTCGGCAAGATTGAATTGGCACCAAAATTTGTGACCAAATAAAGTGCTTCGTAACAACAGCACCCTGGAGCGAAAATACACATTTTATTCGGAACCAGACGATTATAAGACCAAGTAGTTCTTCCGACGTCCGCAGACGCCGTCAGCTCGGCGCAACAGTGACAAAAATCTGTGGCAGATGCTCGCACACGGTATTATAAAGGGTTTCGCACCAAGAGCGAACATCCACATTTTTGATCGAGCGCCACGCCCTAATCACAGTAGTGGAGAACAGTTGTACAGACAGTGTCTAATTCAATTACTTCTACAGCTCGTCTGACGATCTCGTGAACCAAATCGACATATGTATATCCAGCACAACAAAATGTGTTGAAGCCAAAAAAAAAATCAATAGAGAACGTTGCCATCGGGTGTAACCGACTGCGAAATACTTTGATACCATACGAAATAAAAGCTGATAACAGGTAGCTAAGAACAGGGTGGATGTAGCCAAGTTTGCCTTTCAGATTGCGATATATGTATATAAGCTAGTAACGTTACTTCAAAGTTTGGTAACTATAGCTCTTAAATTTTGGATTTTGGAAATTTTAAGGACGGGAGTGGGCGTGGGAAAAAAATGTTTGGAGTACGATCGTAGTAATCCATGTTTGGTAACTGTAATTTTTAAATTGCGGGAGATATTGGCTTTTATAGTTTTTAGGGATGGGAGTGTGCGTGGCCCAAAATTTTTTTTGTTGACTTTTAAAGGGTGTAGTTAACAATATATCCATATATATATACTCAAATAGGTGTATTGGTTTAGGGAGGCGTAGTGGGCGGGGCCATCCAACATTTTATCGATCTCTTAGGGGAGTTACCAGTAACATACTTTCAAAATTCGGGTGTTTATGAAGCAAACTAGACGGTGTCTTATGATTTTTGTCTAGCTTTCAGTAAGCTCAATGCTGAATTTAATGGTTAATAGTGTAGTGTCTGTTTTGTCTTCCTACACCACTGACATTTACTGTTGATAATATTCAGCAGGTGTTGCCTCTAGTTGTGCTCATTAAATTTCTATCTTGTTCTACAGAGTTGAACTCTCAACTTTCTAAAATCTATTTTGACAGTCTTTCTTGTCAATTTAGTATTATTTTCTAATATATACACTCCTTATAGGTATGATCGTTTAACACGCTTCGTTTGTGGTTGTAGATTTTGAATCCGACCTTTTAAGTAAGAATATTATCCAGGAATGAAACCATGGGCTTGTGAGCAGAACGATGTGATTCACAGAATCGAATGCTTTACTCGAGTCAGTGCAAATGACATAAAATTGCATTTTCAGAAGAAATGCATCATTTATATATTCGGGGGATATTGTAAAGATGAGCAAAGGATTTTTCAAATAGCTCTGGAATAGCAGATAACTTTGATACATCTGAAATTAGAAATATCAGATTTAATATTTATTTAATTTAGCAATATATGCAGTAAATAAATATATCACTCATTAAGCACACAACTAGGAATCTTATCAGGCCCAGGAAGAAGAACAATTTTAGTAGAGATTAGATAACTATTCTTATGCTTAGAAAATAAATTATTACAGGTACAAGATATGTAAGTGCAATATTAGTGCTACCTTCAGCTGTGGATAATCCGATTCCAAATATGACTGGAACATAAAAAGACGCATTCTTTGCAAGATTGGATTTATTGTTAAGGAAAACAATTTTTTTCAGAAAAAATCTTTCGATCGATTATTTGTTTTGATAGCAATATGATATAGAGTTGCAAACCGGTCGGCTTCAACCTATGCAGTGCCTTTATCAAGCATACGGAAAAATGCCAAGTTTTAACAAAATATCATTTAATCTCAGGAATTTTTTTTTAGTTCATATCTAAAATATAATCGAACAGATGGTCATGGACATATCGACTAGATTAGTGATTAAAATATATACATGTAGGAATATGAATTTGCACAGAGAGACGAGAACAGGAAGAAATGCGAAGTCGGCACTGTTATAAAACGACGAGCAGACACTGAGAGCGCAAAGAGAGAATGGTGAGTTTTGCGATGATTTGGTGCCAAAATCTCGTCAGAAACGCACGCAAATTACGATTACGCAACCAACTCATCAAAGTTGTAAAATTACATATATACATATATATATATATATATATACAATATATATTGAAGTGAAGATGTTATTATTTAAGAAACCCGATAATAATATTAATAAACAATTATAATGATAAACGTCGGTTCTGATTTATTTACTGCTAGTGAATACTGGGACCCACATAGATATAAATTTCTCGAAATTTGCAACCAATACTGTGAACAATTTTCATGAAAGATTTAATTGCTTTTAATGACTTTTCTTTAGCTTTATTAACAAATCTATTTGTGGTAAACAATTTTCATGAATTATTTTATTGATTTAGACTTTATTAATTTAATCTAACTATTTGTTATATTTGTAAATAATGTTCAAATAATTATACCAAAATATAATGCAAGGTTTTTGGATCGAAATAGATTTAAACCTACCAACTCGGATAATTTGCTAGTTGAAATGATTTACTGTTTACTGTGTAGAACTGCGCATACCATTTCCGAAATTTTTTAATCGAAGACTCTTCCAACACTAGCAAGGGGTTATTCCGATAAGTTTTATGATTCCATATATTAATATCACGCTCAAACTAAAATTAAAAAACAATAATTAGGTTACCAAATTTTTTTTTTTATACTTTACTCACCATAATGCTTTCCCCGCATATTAAAATTTTCATAATTGGAGCCATTAATCGGGTTGCATAAAATCTGTGAACAACTTTCTGCAGTAACGGTTTTATTGGAGTAATCGTTTGAAATATTTGAAAATGTCCAAATGTTGGTGAATGCAGAAACATATGAACATAGGCGGGCCCAACCTGAAAACATACTTATAACTTTTAAAACGTTTTATCATTAAAATTGTAAAAGATAATAACTTGTTTGCCTGTAACATTCATTTGAGAGCATCGAAAATTTCCAAATAGGTTGAAAGAATGATTCAACTTAATTTCGGCAATGTGTTTGTCTTCGGCCACGTTCCAACTAAAAGAAAAATTTAAAAAAATATAAAAAAAAGCATTAGGACAAAAACAAAATGCACAATCAAAATTGAAAATTAAACATTCTTAAACTGTAGCTTAATATTTGACTTTCTAGTTATAGTTTGTAGTAGTTTGATAAATAGGCTTGGTGGGAAATTTTTAACGCCTTTTTTACATTCTGCATAAGGTACGTGCCGAAATAAGGACTGCGCCATTTGTCTACAGTCTGATTGTTTTACTCACAGTTCGTCTTGTGGACATAATTCAGACAGTACCCTCTGGTCGCAGACTGGTTTTTTGTTTTCAAAAACCGCAAATGTGTCCTGGTGCAGGTAGAATTTATTTGCGCACATTACATAAAATTCAGGGTAGGAAAATCAATTGGTTTGGATGAGTATAGAGTGTATTCATGGGCAGACGAAATACCCAAGACCCGAAATATTGACGCCGAAAGAGACGCTATAAATTAAATTACAAAATGTAATGTTTCCAGGACGATAGCAAATTTTTCGAGAGGTATTCGGATTACACCGCATAAGGTATTTTTTGTTTGTACATGTGTATTTTATATATATATTTCTATGAATTTGTCTATTGAGTTTGAAGAACTTGTTAAATGGTTCGGAGGTGAGGACAACACCAGGCAGGATAAGGGTTTCAAATAGCGACCTTCAGGTAATTCAGCTGTGGATAAGACGAGATACCTCGAGAAAACGGAAACATAGACAAATAGCAGAAAGGATACCGACAAGGCGTTGTGCTTGTGTTGCAGCCTTCAGAAGCATTGCCTCCCATACACCCAACCTCCTCGCAATTACCTTTGTAAATATCATAACATCAGATGTGGCTCATCGTGTGTGATGTGACGATGACTTCAGTTAGCCGCTAAGTTTAGCGAAGGCAAGACAAATACATATACGGGTGGTAGATTGAAACATTGCCATATACACTGAACATAATAACTATTTAAGTCAATTACGAAAATACGAAGTAATTCATAACAGTTTATTAAATTAAAACTTTTTTCTTAAGAGATTTGTCCATTTTCATAAGGAAAACTATTTTTGAATTATTGCAAAACATTGTATAAAGTTAAAAATAAAAGACAAGCCATCTTATTTGTTTATCACAATTATTTAATGATCACACAAGGACGTATAAGCGTCAGGATAGCCGTGTTGCATTATTGTGAAATTATAACTGGCGTAGCCGGATTACTTATAAAATGGTAAATAAAAATCAGAGAACGGCATATATAAATTTTAAAATTATTCAGCAACTTTGAAAAATATAGAAATTTTTCCGAAAATTTGTATCCCACAAAATTGTACAGCCCTACAAAATTGCGAAAACATATGACTTAAACAATTTTTAAAGCTAAATGTTATTTTTTCCTAAATATAAATTTTAATTTTCTAATTTTTCTATTAATAAGCGAAATAAAAATGGCTTCTAATTTTAACTTAGTGGACATACCTTGCTTGCCATTGATGATATCCAAGGTAGCGAAAAATACTTTGTTTTATGTGGAAGCCACCAGCTATAATATTATTATTGTGAATTGCTTTGAAATGTGCCAGATCGGCACCATTTTCTGGTATTTCCTGAATGTGACAGTTTATATAAAACTCGTTGCGGCCATGGTAAACAAATTGGTTGCTTTGAAGTTCGACAGATTTGGGAAGAGTCCATGGAATTTCGGATCCTTCGACACTATACCAAACAAATACAAATCCATTCATTTCTGTGGAATTCCATTTCTTTACTTTTGTTGCCGGTGGGACTGAAAGGCGGTAATCTTTTAGTTGATAGTTATTTTCATAAGTATATATTTTAGCCATTGATTTACCACAAGTGCTATAAGGAATATTTGTACACATTCCGTCGGTCCCCCTGAAACTCCATTGATGAAAGGGGCACTCAATGTTATCTCCAATAACTCGACCTCCAACTGCTAGGTTAGCTCCTAAGTGTGGGCAATATGCATCCAAAACAAAAACTTTATGTTTTTGTGAGCGATATATTATAAAATGCTCCCCCAGGCAAGATAGATATGTTGATTCACCAGCCTTAAGCTTGGATGATTCGAGAACTCCATACCAACCATTTGGGTATGGCGGAGGTAATTCCTTTGATCCAATTTTTCGTGACTTTCTTAAGCGGTTAATTGTGTCACGCTTGTCTTTGCTTCGCAGCTTGT
Organism: Drosophila glabriapex; assembly: GCA_035042305.1. Classification (NCBI taxonomy): domain Eukaryota; kingdom Metazoa; phylum Arthropoda; class Insecta; order Diptera; family Drosophilidae; genus Drosophila; species Drosophila glabriapex. The sequence continues at coordinate 129,260 of JAWNLN010000070.1, forward strand.
TCGCATTGTTTATGAATTGCCAGCCAGTACTGTCATCCATTGGCTTGCATGTTTTAAGGAAGAAATCAAGATTTTTATCTTAGCTTAAAAATTAAAACTGAATTTTTTCCGAAAGTGAAATACTATACTATGATTTTGTGCAAGACTTGTCCGTATGAACGCACGTTTCTCCGATGTATCTTAGTCATTTATGATTTCTTTATACAAAGTTGAGCTTGCACACCACTCAAAGTGCAAATACATAAATCTTCAATCTTGAAAGCCACAGTATTTCAAAGGTAGACTCTGTTTAAAAAAGGGAAACAAATTCAAACTAAGATACCTTCCGCCCCGAAAATCGGGAAACATTTTTACTCCCACTATTTTTTTTAGCTATGGTTATGAAACTTGGATATTTTTACTAGCTTCCTCTAAATATTGGTAATTGAATCAAACTTTCCATGTAGCTTGATTATGCTTGGAAAATGCTAAAATCTCAGTCTTGCTTTGTGCGGCATATGTTTAAAGGAAAAATTACCCGTTTGGTAGGGTTTTGCTCTTAGGCTTCTTAATTTCGTTATTGGCAGCTCCATCTGCAAAGGAACGTCTAGCGATTCGGTTCTAACGGCTAGAGCGTTCCTCATGGTCATTTGCAAAGACATAATATGGTTTCTGATGAGATATTTTATTATTTAAACAAAACATATTATTAATCTGCTTGAGAAAACCATGTACTAAAACAAGTGAGAACGTTACACTAACTAACTGTAACTGTAGCTATTAAATTGCGGGAGATATGGTGTTTTTGGAAGTGGGCGTGGCTGGAAAAAGTGGAAAAGGTTCATAGGAAACTTCCTTTAAAGTTTGGTAACTATAGCTCTTAAAATGCGAGAGATATTGGCTTTTATCGTTTTTGTGGGCGGGAGTGGACGTGGTCCAAAATCTGTACGAATTATTGAAGGGCGTTACGAGCATAATAATAATTTTTAAGTTTTGTGACTAGCTTTCAAATTGTACGAGATAAATGGTTTTATTAGTTTATTAACAGGTGTATCGGTTTTGGGGAGGCGGAGGGGGCGTGGCCATCCAATTTCTTGGGGTAGTTACCAGTAAATTGCTTTCAAATTTTGATGACTCTGGCTTACAAATTGTGGAAAATATGCGTATTTCAAATTTCTAGGGCGGTAGGTGTAGACTTGTTCAGAAAATGTATATGCCGATCTTTGGTGGAGGCTACCAGCAAGTTAGTTTCCAGTTTGGTAACTACCTTTAAAATTGTGTTAACTATGCGTACTTATCGATTTACACTTAAATAAATAAATGAAATATCGGCTTTGGCTATTATGGGCGCAGGTGTAGGCGTAAACATAACATTTTCGATTCTTAAAGGCGGCTACCAGTAATATACCTACCAAATTATATGGCGCTAACTCAAAAAGTGAGGAAGAGTTAGCCATTTCCGAGTTTTAAGGGCGGCGCCTGGTGACGGCGGCGGTAGACAAAGTCGATGCCGATCTTTGAAGCACATCACCAACAACCTACCAACTAAATTTAGTAATTGTAGGTTTAAAATTGTGAGATTTATGTGGCTTTATCGATATATGTTTATCGATTTGATTGATATTCTTGCCACCTAGCACATCAATTTGAACATTTGTATGAGGCGGACACATACAGCATGAAGGACAAAACCAATATACTCTTGTGCCTTCGGTATCAAAGTATAATTACCTTTGTATGGGCACCGACCATTGCTGTAAATGGGTACGCTAAGATAATTGTTAGTAGTTCGGCACTTTCTTTGAAGGTGTTACTTAATAACATAAAAACAAACTCTGTACTTTTAGTACCATCTACACTTTTAGTACCACCTTTAACTATATTTATTTTAGTTTCCTTCAGTAATTATTTGCTTTTATGAACGGCCGATGCTATTTCCCCACAAATCGTAAGAGCTCGTACTGTTGTAAAACGAGAGTCCTCCAGATGTAAAAGGTATATTATTGACAACTTTTTTACGCAACTCTCGTTGCAGTGCACTAAAATTATTTGTGAGTTTAACAATCTAATAATGCCTGATATTCGTAAGAAGATAAAGATTGATTGGTTGAAAACTTGTTGAAATGAAACGTCATAATTATGCGAACGAAGCTTTCCAATTCAATAAACTTAAGACAATGAAAAACATTAGTCATCACGATTTGAGGTGGGGATATTCAATTTGTTAGACGCGCGCGAACTACCAAGTATATGTATTCTGGGATTGCAAGCTTTGAAAAAAATGAGGAATTCTCAATTTCAAAACAATATATGACCACAACGTCACTTATAGTTATTTAACAAATATATGCATACCTTTGTCCAATCAAGGGGTATAAAAAACACCCAGTACAAACAAAGTGATAGCACAATTACTAAAGTAAGCACTGCGTAAATGTTTAATCGAACATGTGGCACAATTGTTAACCATTGATCAAACTCAATCAAGGATTTTAATTTAAACAAAACTGAGTACATATTTTTTTTGAATTTTTTTTTATAAGTATAAAATTTAAACCAGCTATCTACGAGCTAAGAGTTGAAAGATTTGTGGAAACCTGAAAAAAGATTGTCTCTTTTCAATAGAAGAAAAACATTAATATGTATGGCGATGATGTCTAGATATGTTCGTTTGCAAGTATAATTGAAACTTCCAAGTACAATTGTGTGCACCCATTTTGAGTATATTTTATTAGAGTAAAACGAACTGTTTTCATTTGGGGATTCCAAACTTATAAATTAAACAATTTCTGAAATCGAAAAAGTATTCCGTTTTCATTTTCAAAGTAGACTCAATTTACAAAAAAGGAAAAGCCTTCTCTTTTAAAAAGACACTCTGTGAGAAATATACATCAAAAGAAAACAAAAACTTTAATTTGCAATTTTTTTGTATTGATTTAGAATTATTTTTCCGTACTTAATACTGCAAAGTAGTTTATAAATATTTTATAAATAAATATTTTGTAACCACACTTTATATTTTACATGCATACAATTTTTCAGATAAACTCCATCCGTTTTTGTTCGTGCAGTATATCATTTAGTTCAATGCGATATAAATGTTCTGCTGAGTTCACTCAGAGCGACATCACGTACCAAGTATCATTTTTATTGTAGCTGCTGTAGTGACTATGTGAATTGAAAATTATCTTAGATAGTGCATCAAATGTATATGTATGATTCGTCTATTTATGTGCATACAGAAAAGACTTTCGCTTCCCGCTATTTACTTTGGTACATTTGAATTTACAATTTTATAACACAAAATCTCTGTTTCTAAACCGATCTCGGTGAAATTTCAACAGTTGATCAATGTTAAAACAAGGCACAATAAATTTTTGTTGCTATTGGTAATCAATATATATCGATATTAGTGAAGCTATCTTGCAGTCTTTGATATCGGTGCGATAATACAGATGGATAGACATGGCTAAATCGACTCGGCTGTTAATGCTGATCAAAAAATTATATACTTTATACTAACAACTTTTGGGTATGTCGGCGTTCGACAAGCTAGCTCCAGAAGACAACCGAGGCACTCTTGATTGATGCAATCCTTATGCCAAAATGGATTTATGCTGTCCATGTTTGGGGGACTGCGTCTACCCATCAATTTGTCAAGCTCAGGGTGGCCCAATCGCTTGCTGCTCGGCGTGCCCCCGGCCTGCCATGGTACGTCATCAAAGGCATTGGACTCTTACTGGTTGGTTACCAAATTAATTCTCACAGTTGCCGTTACACTGACAAACTGTTTGCGGATGCGAACCCATCTTCCACCGACGACTGAAGAGGTTACACCTTAGTGACCTTACCACCAGAATTGTGGATAGCAGTGGCAATGCCAATTCAATTAAAACTAACAACGTGCTATTTATATTACGCCTCAACGGGCACCAAATTCGAATTTAAAACACAATTCACACAAATTAAAAGTTCTTTTCTGCTACTGCCAACAGGCGATATGTGAAAAATTTGTTGGCAAACCCATACACCCTCTATTAGTCGGTTCAAAGAGCAGTACTTCCGTATGGGCTACGTATAAACCATATATTTGAAATCAAAATTTGATGAAACTCGTGTTTATGGTGTTAAAAACTGTACCAAGCCTAACGGGATCTTTTTTACGCATTGTATAACGATGCTTCTTCTTACACTTTTACGTTAGTTGCGTTTGGTTTTTTCCAAGTTTTTTTTTTTTTGTATATTTGTCTTTTTTAAACTAGTTTGGCAGTCACTTTCTAGCCTTTGGAAAAGTAAGTTGGGCGTTATATGAATTTTCTTTGAATATAATAATAAAGTATTGATATTTATTTAATATTTTACACTTTAATATTTTACACACTTATATGCCCAGGATGACAGTATTTTTAGTTTACTAATTCGGTCACCGCAACACCATCCGCCTTGTCTGTGTCCCATATTTATCGAAATGTTGCATAGAAGGGGTGACTGGACGGCCCCTTGCCCTTGCTCAGCCTCGCTGCCTCTTTAGCACTTTCTATATCTGAGCAGAAATCTCTCCGAGATGTCCTTGTGGCTTGTCTGGTGGCTTTTTTGCACCCTCCCAAACCTGACTTTTATTGAGACCAGTGAAAATCATCATTCCGTGAGTTCGCAGCACTAAAAAGAGACCTGTAAATTTACCGAAGAACGATTAGTTCAAGAATTCACCATGGGGGATTGTTTTTGTTAGCAAAGGCCTACTGCTAGGGCAAGCTAGCTTGTAGGCATTATGGCATGCCCTTGTGTGAGTGTCTGTGAGATTACAGAGACGAGCGAAAGTATTTGAACCTTTCGGGGGATAGTCAGAAAGGGTTCGATGTAGTTTTCTTTTGAAAATTTCCCAGTTTGGCTTTTGCTGATTTCAGAAGTAATCTGGTTTTGGGTGGCTTATTGCAAGATTAAATTCTATGTATCTGTGAGCAGAGAGGGAGTGCTCTTCAGACACCTGTTAGCTGATCGCTAATGGAAAATAAGACAAAGGTAATTTCTATGACCTCTTTGCGGTTTTAAATAATAAAAAGTGGGTCTGAAGAACTTCTGGGATGGTTCGGATGGGGCTGAACTGAGGCCACTAGGCGGATCGCATGTGGTGGATATCGAAAAGATTTCCTCACGGGAAGTTAGCTCCGAATAAAAAGAGATTCCTCGTAAATAGGCAGTCAAACAGAAGGTACGGTGACGTTAATCATACTGACAAGGCGTCTCTGTTACGCCTTTTAAAAGCGTAGCCGCACACAACCCCAACCTCACCGCATCACTTACCTACCACCATTCTATTCCCACATCTC